>JAQLOL010000025.1:2801478-2822575 GCA_029783665.1 Naso thynnoides | reverse complement strand
CCCCCCCCCACTCTGATTTACAGTGCATGCTGCTGGACGAGCACTCCCTCTTCCTCTAATGGCCGGCTGTGAACTACAGTCCAAACCTGTGATGTCACCTCTCAGGCTCCATCATCATGTCATGTTGGGTTTTAATCAACGCGTCTCAAACTGCAGGAGCTTCAGCGTTATACTGTCCTAAAGCAAATGGGTTCTGCACCGTTCCTATAGAGTCGGATGTTTTCATTTAGCTGGCAGCCGTCCGCGCTGTTATTTATCACTGAAGCGATGGAATGAGCAGAGCGGTGAGGTGCAGCCGAGACCCTCATCTGCGTGGACTTGTCTCTTAATCCTTAATCGTCCCACTCCTCACTTTCCTCATCTCCTTTCATCTCCTTGCTCAGTTTTATTGTTTCACAGGTGTGAAAGACGCTGTTGTGTTATTACCATCGTCAGCGTATCTTGTGTTCTGTCAACAGATTGTTCTCTCTCAGCCTTGTTGAGCCAACACATTATTCGACCAACATTAGGTGTTTGAAGCCAGCAGGACACGTCAAACACAAATACGGCAGCATTCACAGTGAACAGTGAGCGCTCAGTATGAATCGTTGCTCATATCTGATTGTTCTGATGGCTGCACGGCGTCTAATCCACGTCTGAAGCCCAGATTAAAACAGACACATACTATGGATGTCCAACAGGCGTATGACTCAGTTTTAACTTGAGCTGCGGCTCCGCTTTGCCAGTGTTTCATGTCTGAGTGTTGGAAATGTTTGTCATGATTGTTCAGACTGTCCTTCATTAGTCTGTTATTAATTTTCCCGTTATTCTCTCTTTTGTGTGCCTGCAGTTTGAGCTCAAAGCTGTTTGTTGTACCATCATTGAAAACAAATTGAAATGCTGGCTGCCAGAATTTTTTTTTTATTGCTGACAAATGCTGCACTCAACCTGGTATGACCTGTCTTTGATCTAGATGTCCTTTTCCAAGTGGTGCTGACATTATTTTATCTATTGTTCAGCTGCGCGAGTACGCAACCTGTATTCATTTATTTGCATGTTTTGTACTGTTTATATTTTACTGCCCTTAATTGAAATAAATTAAGAAAGAAAGTTAGATATTTTATCTATTTTACTTATGTTTTTCATTTATGCTAACTGAAAATATGATGTTCCCTAAAGTCCGCCCAAGAGGGAAACAAAAACATGACTAAAAACTGGGGTAGGCAACACGTCGAATTCAAGCTAACTGTAGCATGAGACTCCTAAAGGAGCAACTCCCCCCTTCCTGTTTTTGCCCCGGCTCATATTTTACTTTTTTTTTTTTTTTTGTCGCTCTGTTTTTTCAAGGCCAGTTTGCAGCATGAATGTAATTGACGAAAATGGATACTGGACACGAAGATGGCTGCCCATTCAAACCAATGAAAACTGCTCGCGCCGCTCATGTGTCGAAAAAGTTTTCTGGCTTCTGAGGTTACTTAGTGGTTATGCAGTCCATTGTATAAGTGCAGGGGAGTCCCCCATCGCCTGTCACGTCTGAGAGTTTCTGCTCGGCTCATAGACTTCACATTGTCAGTGAATATAAAATCACCTTTCCAGCTTGTGGAAAGTTTTACAAATACAAAACCTCCATAGATTAAAAACTCAGAACAGAGTCATGATTGAGCTCGTCTGAAGTTTGAGGTGATGTGTCAACAGCTTTACAGATGTCTCTTTTATAATGGCAGCCTACAGAGAAATTGCTTTTTGGGCCGCAGGGTAATTTTTCGCTGCAATACCACAAGTGGCCACTAAAGCACTAAAGATCCCGATGAGACAAAACAGTTTCAGGGAAAGTTACAGTGATGTAAACTAGTCAGATGCTGTGTCTCATATCAGTGGCCACATCCTTCAAAGAATGTTAAAAAAAAAAGTCATTTTTTCCAATGAATCTTGGGATATGTTAGGCTGTGAAGGATCCACCAATTGGATTCTTCATAACGGGGGATTACAAGAAATTTGGACAGCTTCCGTCGCACCGTTGTGACGCGCTCAGTCTTCAAATACACTCTTCGGTTGATGTGGCTGACAGTGTCGCCTGCTTGAGCCTATGAGGCCAGTGTTAGAACATCAGCCAATCAGCTCGCAGCGTCATCACCTGTCGTTAAAAAGGGCAAAACCGAGCAACTAATAGGAACACACACACACACTCTAAAATGACCCATGATTGGCCGAAAAAGTGCCCAACATGGTCTGACTACAGAGCCATTTAAAGGTGTAGAGGTCTAAAGTTCTTTCACACCACCTGAATTATAATATCCTGAAAGGTTATTATGGGATTTTGGCCCTATGACATCAACAACAAACTGCCTACCCCAGCTTTAAGGGAATAAATTCCATTATGACTCAGGCTCCTCTGCCCTCTCTCCTGTGGGTTCCACGTGTGGAAGACTGTGACACCATCCAGCATTTATGCCATTTTCAGTGATGTATGAAATGTCTGTGTGAGGCTCTGTGACCTGTGTTAATGTGTGTGTTTACGGCACTATGTCCCTGATAATGACGCTTTCGCAAAAAGCTAGCGTGGCACTAATGTGATACGAGTTTATTTTGCAGTTTGTCATTTCTAGTAGCACCTTAAATAACAGGGTGCAACTGAAACAGCACAGGAGCGCGGAAGCAAACACAGCCATAATATCATCTGTTATCTGTAATTGAGGCCAGGAGGAAGCACACAGCAGCACAGTATCTTACCTTATAGTTACGGCAGGTGGGATTGAAGGCATTGGTGCCGCAGGCGAACAGCGTCTCATCATTACGTGGCACCAGCACTTTGATATAGTTGTAACATTCGTCCTGTCAGGGGGAAACAGCTTGATGTTATTGTACATAAGGGACAAGGTCCACGTTGGCGGGTAGACAGTGTGTTTTACTGGCTCACACACACACACACACACACACACGCACACACACACAACCTTCTCTCAGTTTTAGAGCCATTATCATAATCCCCAGGCTTATATTTGTGGTTTCACTGTGGCTCTAGGAAAGAAAATGCTACGCGGAAAGCCCAAGTCTGCCGTCTTCTGATGGATGTGCCACTGATTCTGATAAGCTGCCTGCACAGTGCTCACCTTCACTTATTACAAACCCTCACTGTGCAGGAAACAAAGGCGGAGGTAAAGGAAGAGAGCAAAGGGAGTGAGAAATAAAACCAAAAACATGAACAGAGAAGACGCGTACGGGTCTGGAAGAAGATACTCACGCTGTTCTTCCCTCTCACAGTGCACTTCTCCACATCCTTCGTCTTCCAAGTCAGTTTCTGAAAGATGAATAGACAGCCAACTGTCAGCTCAAAGACAAGCTGTTTCTCACCATCCCAGCTTTTCGTGGCTCCCGATCGTTCAAGTGCTATTATGAGACAGCTGTGATGAAAATCTCATTAACTTCAATAAACCATTGGGAAGAAAAACAAACAGAGAAATATCAGGAGCGCCTGCGGTGGCCAAAGCCGCTCGTCATTGGGCGGCTAAACATTGTGGTTTCTCAGTGATAAAAAACAGTATCCAAAAACGAGACTGGATCTGTGAGAACAAACACAAATCTGCACAGGATGTTTGCATCGCTTCATGGTCTAAATAAGAAACACTCATTTAACTCCAATTAACTTTTGGCCAGATGCCCCGCCCTTCGTCTTTGCACGGACTCTCCGTATCAGTGCGAGTTGTCCAGTGGGCTGTTGTAGAAAAAGATCCATCGGCTTGTTAACAAGCGCTGCCTGTTGTAGGTTTAATATCCCTCCGTCCACTGTTGGATAATTTACTGATCCAAATGTTCCCCGAGCTCATAAATACCACAGAGGATGCTGCTGCCTGTTGTGTACACTTCTGTTGCAGTTCCAAACCATTCAGACGATTCGTTTTCCAGCAGCTCCGAACAGTATTGGAGCAGACAGGAGCTTGATGTCTCAATCAGTGGCAAATTAGCTCTTTGTTATTATGGGATGGCCTCTCCAAGCAGGAGCCGTTCGGCATGACTAGATTTGATCTTTGTCTTTTTGTCTGCAATCCTGGTATTTCAGACAAGTTTTTGACGGCGCATGACAGTCTATCCGACTTGTCCCCATTAACAGAGATCGGCCCTGTCTTCTAAAAATGTTGTTGATAAAATTGGACCATGTGTTTACTTCAGTAGACATCAGGCTGCATTTTTAAGGCCCATTCACTGCCATTCGTTTTGAAGCAGGGTAACAGAAACACTATAGGACACGTGAAAGTTGCTAGGTACAGGTAATTCACCTTCCTAAAGAGGACGACTGCGTTTATTTGGTCAAAAATAGCTGAGCGAGAGAGAGAGAGGCGAGCCAGGAGTTTAGACGGAAGTTAAGATATAGTTCCTTACATGTGCTGCCTTCCTAGCCTGAGGTAGGCGTGTGCGATATGATGATAATAGATCGTGAAAGATCAGAACGTGTCCACGATCCACCTTTACATAGAGACCGTTACATCGTCCGTCAGTGTACATTCTATCTGCTGCAGTTCTACGCACGGACACAACGCATTTTCCTCTCAACCGAATCACACTATTTGCTACATTACTCCGTTCAGTCGGATGCCTCCCATAAATCCACACACGTGAACTGAACACAGCAGACATGTGGCGTCTTCTTCCCTCCCCTTTCACAACGGAGTCTTGTAAAACAAAACAAAGGCATCTAAACGAGTTGGAGTTAGCCCGCTTACATTAATTTAGCATTAGCTCCTTTGAGGAGGGGGGGGGGCTCGGCATTTTCTGTCATTAACTACGGTCAGCATTAACATTTTTTCTGCATTATATCATTTGTGGAGGTCCTAGACAGGCTGGAAAAATTTATGAGATTAAAGAGATTGTTTTTTTTTTTTTAAATATTTCAATTTGTTTACTTTTGCAGAGCCTGCAGTTAGTTGACAAAACACATTTACTCTACATGTAATTCCTGCAGTTTAAGAATTCACAAATCAGAATTAAAAATAATTTTAAGGAACCAGGAACCAAATATAAGCCGACCATATGTTGGCAAGCAAAACTGTGGCCCTGAATGTGCCGTGACTTGTAAAATACTCTTAACCAATATAAAAAAACGAAAGAATCGAGACAAAATTGAGATTGTGACTCTGCGATGAAAAAACAGAGATATGATATTTTTGCCATATCACCGAGCCCTAGCGTGAAGGACTTTGACACACACACGTTATTTTTTTAACTAGTGTTGTCACCCATTTTCATTTCTTGAATATGGACAAAATGGAAACAGTTATCTCATAGATAGAGCTATTTGGGGAACAATGTGTATAGTTCATGTGACTTATGTGGCCGATGTTGACAAAGGACAATGATGTGTAGGAACACTGATTTGGTTCTCTAAAGTCAAACTGACTTCAGCAGGTTTTGGTTTGAGTCCTTTATGTACACTGGCACAGTTTTCTCCGCATTAGCAAAAGCTTTAACTATTCTTGTAAAGTTTGGTGCATCTTTGTTTTTGTACAAGCACTATAATAATTTGAATTGTATAAAAGGTAATTAAGCTCAAACTCTTACAAATTTGCACATTTTTAATTACTTTCTTGGCTGGGAGTCTGTGCGACTTGTTGTAAAACCTTTTAATCTTCTCTTTACTTTCTGCTTTCCATTTTACACTTACACTCGTGACTCCACCAAATGAAATAATGTCAAATTTAAAACAAAATTGTTTACAAACAAGAAACAAAAAACATCAGGCAGTCTTAAGCCTCAGATGCTGAAATGTATTGCACCAAGCTGGAGAGATTTGTACATTTCTTTCTTTTTTAAAATTTTTGTTTTTTGTCCTGTTTGGGTCTTAAATTTGACTCAAGGTGTTCTCAAACACAACCTCACAATAAACCGCCGGGTGGTATAATACATTTTGATGCCTTATTGGAGCCGAGGGGTCACTCCGCTCGGACCGTAAATCCCTGAAACACAATTTGTCCTGCAAGCTCCTCGTTCTTTTGCTCTCATTTTATCAGAGGGCTTTCAGAGCAGCAGTCAAATCAAAAACTACTTACAACAGGTGAATGCAATCTAACTGCTGGGGAAAGGAAAGCTGGCACTTAATGAAAAAAAGACATGCCTTCTAATGTTGGAGGGTATCCATTGTGTCTTTTCCTCTGCGTACAGTAAGATAATTCCTGAAATAGGCTGTTGTTCTATAATTTGATCATTTTAAGCAAATGTGTTTGGTCTCTCTCTAATATTCTCTGACCTCTGTTGTATATAAGCTCATTGTTTTTGTCTGCAGTCATATCTCTTCGAAAGTCGTTTTTAAATATAGAGTTTAACATTATTAAAAAGGCTTAGTCATTTTCTCACAGCTGGCGTTATGCAAACAGGAGCAAATGATGCATCTGTTTGAGGACTATTTTCAGTGATGGACTGACACACATGAATAAGTTTTCAAATCAGTTTGACACATATTAAACCACACTGGCCACGACTGTGGTAATGAGGGAACCAGTTAAGGCCCATTTATGCTCCCATTACGTTCATAATTAAATAGTCCGTTTCAGACAAAAATCGTCACTGCCCACATTCACTCGCTCATATGCTCCCACTGCCTGGAACTCTGTAAAAAGCACCCTTACGATGATTACCCTGGTACCCCTCCTTGGATTCATATCCTCGATTGACAGCCAGTTAGTACCTGTCTGTATCTGCTTCAGTTGATTTACCTGCACGCTGTGTCCAATATACATCCTATTTATGTGAATTTATTTTCTATTTTTGCATTTTACTTTATTTTGTAACTCGTCATCATTGTAAACGAGGGCCTCCCTCATTTAAATAAAGGTTTGATAATAACGTACTTTCACGTGTCTTTTACCTTAACCTTTCTTTTTATGCACCACATCAACTAGATGAGTTCAAAGTTTTTGTTTGCACTTCTGTATATGGACAATGAAGAAAATGGAAAAAAAAACCATGTCACCATGACGACAACAAGAAACCTGACAATGCTGGGGGAGATTGTTATCATAAACCTCCGTTAACATTGGTGGTCTGAGAGGCCATTAAATACACTGCGACATGGACGGAGAAGTTTATTCTCACTTTTCCTCTTCTGCTTTGGCCGTGTTTCGCTCTGGTCACGCTCTGGCTTGAACTATTTTCTACACTGCTCCCACGATTTCTCGCGGTTGATTGAAGGTATTACCCCAATTCGTCCGTATCTGTAAGCCTCCAGTAAACGTGCAGAAATACAGGAGTACGGACGGAAGGCTGCATGCGTGCCCGTACACGTATTTAATGTTGAGCAAAACTGAGCCTTTAGACGGTAACAGTGGCAATAACTGTTCATAGGATCAACTGATATGTTGGTTTCAGCCTTTTAAGACAGTTGCAACAGTAAGAAATAAAGAATCTTGCCAGCCTCTTTCGTCTGTTTGTCACATATATGGTTAAACAAAAGGAAACTGATCGCCAAAATGTTTCTCTCATCGAAACTCAGTCAAAACAATGAGGATAAAGTCTCATTTATTTTCTGAGATGCATGTGACAGACGAGTTCGCACTTTGACCGCGCACGGAACATCTTCAGCTCGACTTTGTGAAGATCTGACACGATCCAACAGGAGTCAGCATTATGGTAATGGGCCCTGCCTTGACCACGCTCGATTTGGTTTACTAATAATTACTTATGGCCACCGAGGCCGGGGGATATCAGTGAAGGGCAGAATATGAATGAGCGACTGGTGTGAATAATGAAGAGCTCCTTTCAAAATGAGTCGAGAGCATAAACGGAGCTCTGATGAAGTAGAGGCACCATTTTCTACCGATCAAGTTCAGACAGATAGCAGGAACGGACGAGTGAAAATGTGACAGCAGAATATTCGTGGAGTCCTCAATTACTTTCCACTCAGTTCCTGCTGTCGCACTAGAGACAGCTGAGGTTTGAGTAAGTGACAAAACAAAGGCATCACGCACAAATATTGAAAGTTCTCCTATAATGTAACTGAAAAAAATGGACCAACACTGCTGAGCTCACAAGTTCCATTTCTTTGAGCCACAGTGCACACCCAAATCAATACTTCAGATCTCCTTGACATGGAGCGTTGGCCTTATCAGAATGAATATCCATGTTTAGCACTAATCTAAATACAAGCAAACAAAATTGCCCGCCTCGGACGGATTTCATTTAAGTGCAATCATGTTTGACAAATGAGATTCAGATAGGAGGCAGCGTGGCACTTCAAAAGCCACAAGAGCCTCGCTCCACTTGTATTGGATATATGTCTGAAGAGAGATTGCTAATACTTGAAAGGAAAGTCAGGCAGAGGGTGGAAGGAAAAATAATGACATGCTCACATTACGGGAGATTTATTCCGTAAAAACACACAGTGTGGTTCAGAGAAACATGAACAGAATTGCCGTGTAAATTTTACAGAGCACTGACTTGGAATTGAATATTTCTTTAGAACAGCTTTGTGTTCATTTATCATTCATAACAGCGCTATTGAGAGGCAAAACTCCATGTTCAGCTATAAGAAAGACTTTGTTTTCTCATATTTAATGTTTAATGAGCTGAGACTCTTACACCTATTTTACATCAATCGCACGAAAATGTCAAGTAAGGACGGAGCTTTCCGAAGCTCCTCTGGTGACTCACAGATGATCGGTTTTGATTCTGACGTATCAGGACGGATGAAACACTTTGGATGTGTCAGAGCTTTACAGTAAGAGGTTGTCTTGGATGTGAGTTTTTGTACCGATAATAAATACTAGAAGTGAAGATATCAATACTGTTATTGCCTCTGCAGGCTGGCCCAATTCTTTATTGATTTCCTTATTGACTCCTGATAAAACTCACTGTGTGAGGAAAAGTCGGCCTTCACAGTATGGCTGGGGCAATATATATATATTTAACTGATATCTAAATAGGGGACTAGATATAATTTTAGATTTTATATAGATTTCTGATATCGTTATATAGCGATATTGCATTCGTGTTGAATTTTTGTGGATTCCAAGGCTGCATTACAGTAAAGTGATGCAATTTTTTTGAACTTTTCTGACTGTTCTACCATTTGCCTTTACATACTTCATGATTAAAACCACATAACCGATGATAATTTATCAAAGATTTCAGTGCTATACATTTTGTGAAAGCACCAGTACCTACAATATCATCCCAATATTGATATCGAGGTATTCGGTCAAAATCGCCCGGCCCTACTTCACAGGGCTTTGGTGATAACTGAACTGTTTTACTGTCTCTGCAGTTAAACCTCCCTGTGCAAAATGTGTCACAGGTTTAAGACTCTGTCTGTTACCGTCTAAAAAAGGATGAAGTAAGAATATTAGCAGAACAATCCTTGTGACGTAGGGGGACTGGGTCTTAGCTGGATCTGGTTCTCGATCCCCACCCCTAATTACCTCATAGCTATTGACTTAAACAAACAAATTAGGACAGGTTGTACTTTATGCTGGACCTGAACCATAAGCAATTAAACAAAGGTTCCTCAGAACAGCACAGTGAACACTAGAATACTTTCAGTCAAGACTTTCCTACCTGCTGTGGGATTATCTGCTCAGATGAAGAGGCGAGATTGATGGCAAACACATGGTCCCTGCAAGACAGACAGGCACAGAGAGAGAGGATGAATCAATGCACCATTGTTTGGGTCATCGCCACATGCTTTTTGTCAGCCTTGTTGCTTTTTCGATGTAAACCTTCAAAAACGTTTTCCAACCATTTCTTCAAAACCTGCCTCCAAAAAGTGCATCTATTTTCCTCAGTTTATTAACGATCAACAAAGCACATTTGAGTCACTTTGTGAAGGGGGGCATGCATTTTGCTTTATGCATGGAGGTCCGTTAAGAATCTCCAAATACACCTTTTCTGAAGGCAGTGAGGATACTGCAAGTTTGATACAGAGCCAGGAACGGCTGCAGATGTGACTTTGCACAATGAGAACAGCCGGAGGAAAAGAAACCTCGTACTTTAAAGATAAATAACCTTCGACTTCCTGATGGAGAGGGGAGCAAAGTGCACTTTGGCTGAGAGTTGCACTAGAAAAACCAGAGACATGAGAGAGCTGTCTGGTGTGGAGATGCTGCCTTGGATACCTTACACAGTGATAAAGATCGAATGACCAGCGCCTACAAGAGCAATGGTGGGACTTTTTCAGGAACCCGGAATTTTCTGTTGAGCCAACAGGAAGTTTTAGATTCAGGAATAAGTATGAATTTGCACCAGAACCTCGTCACTCAGATAAATAACCAATAATCTCTTGATCTATCCCACCACTTGGTGTTTTCAAATTTGTGCTTGGTTGTTTTTTTTTTTTAATTTTCTTGCAGTTTGTATCAATGTCTTTTTTTTAAACAATCTTTATTGCTAAAATGTCGTGTCTTTGCTACCTTTCTGTCTCACCTCTGTGTTTATTCTTTAACACATTTGGACCATTTTTCTTCCTCATGTTATTTCAAAAATCCATTTGCAATCCGTTTCCATTTACACGAGTGTAAACGAGAACTAACTGAAATTGCTTTTACGCTTTATCTATCAACTGATTAAAAAATCTTAAACAACTAAATCCATTGTTTTATATAATCAAACAAATATTTCAAGGTTGTTTGTCTACCGATGAAGCTTTTGAAAAACTCGGGTGATAAAGTTTGAGCTTTGTTTGCCTTGTGATCATAATTTTCACAGTTTGCCTTCACGAGGCAAACAAAGCTACATCAGTTTCTGTGTAATCTTAAAGGAGCGGGTGAGTGGAGATGACTGACCGGGCAGCGATGTACAGCATGTGGTTGATCCTCAGCATCCTCTGGAAGTCCAGGCCCAGGCGGACGGTGTCATTGTCCGACATGAGACCCTGGAAGCTGGGGTAGAGGTAAGAGGCTGCGTGGGGAAAGAGATGGAGAGAAAAAGAGAATATTAAAATACTCATAACACCAAAAGACACCAGCCCTCTCGGCAAAAAGGTTAGAAAACACGACACTAACACTATGAGGTCACACCTGACCTTAGTTCAGCTAAAAATAACAAACACACTAGCAAAGAGTTTTCCACCGAAGCTATAGCTATTTGAGATCTCACTGATTCAACATTTATCTCCAGCAAGCAGCTGAAAAATTATTCCACTTGTGCAGTTAAACCGAGGTTACAGTTTGAGTTTTTGTTCTGAAAATCCAGAGCACCCACTGTATGCTAATGTGCATGCGTGGAGGTGGATGAGAAGAGGAAGAAATAGCATCTAAAGTTGCAAATGAGCCGGCCGTGTCACAGAAGTCAGTCTGATTTGAATAAACGTCCCCTCGTAAACATTTCTATACACACACACATCTGAGGGCCTGAGCCAAGTGAGGACAAGGGAAAGTTGGAAATCTATCCCTCTGGTCAACCCACGTTTGAGGGGCTCACATCTGTCTTTGAAGTCATTCAATTAAAAATCTTCGTGCGTGCATTTAAACTCCTTTACATGAACAAACCAGCCTGAAAAGCCTGTTTTACACAAAAGATCAGGTGGTTAAAAAAGGCACAAAATCGAACTTTTCTGTTGTTGAACTGCAGGCAGTAAACACTTCAGTACACAATTAAAAATCAGGTGTATTCACATATAAATAAAGATGAGCGAGCAGCTTCACAAAAACTGTATGATGAGATGAACTGAGGGCCACGGTGCAAAGAGCAAGAGTGATATAACAGCTCTGTGCCGAGCTACGGCCAGTTTTCCTTTTTCCTTCTTCTCCCACAGTAGAGAATAACTCACTCCAGAGAAGTACTCATTTAAACACTGGGGGATGGAGTCCAGTTCTTAAAATAGCAGAATGACATCCAGTCAGTGGATGGACATGCCTTTCAGACGTTCGATAAAATTAAAAAAATAAAGAAAAGGACGATGCCGCAGGCAGAATGAAATTGGTCAGCTCAATACTGACACCAGGCTGTCTTCCTCATCTCAGAGGCTTCCCCTTCTGCTTTTTTTTTTTTTTTTTCTTTTAAAAACCAAGCACAGATTCAGCTGAAGCCCACGGCTCTCCAGATTACTAAAGTACTGTATCAAGTGCCCTCTAGCCTCCCATCTGACCTGGGCTGGCTGCTGCTACATTAGCAATCCCCGCCAGAAATACACCACAATCAGAGATTAGCCTCTCAGCAGGGAGCCATACGTTCCCCTAACCGCCAGTCTCAAATCGACTATTTAAAGATTTAAATGCCTAATGTCTCGCTGAGTGCTGGACCTCGCTGCGCTGTCTGGTGCTGAGATTCCACTGGCTCAACCGCCCACCCTGCTATCCTCCTCCTGGCAAATGACGACTTCTAATTGCTCTTCAGCACTCTCACTTCCTCTAAAGTTTCAGGGGGAGCCGGGGCACAGCTAAAGGCAAAATCAAGGAGCAGGTGATGGTGTCCAGAGTTATTTAAGACCACTGCCTCTGGGAGCACAAGTACGCTTCTGGCCAAAAACTGAATCAAACCAGAATACTACATCCCTGGGCTGCATTCAGACCCCTACTGGCACTGCATCAGAAACTGGAGGCTCTTCATTCATTTTAATGAGACCACAGCTTTGGAACAAGGTGCATCCTGAATGAATGCTCCATACAAAAGATCTAACTCTGCTCACCATTTGCCAGGATTTCATCAGAATTTTATGAGTGCAGGCATCAGTGGTGAGTTTTAGAACGCTGTTCGAGACTAAATCAAAAGTTCAGGTTGAGTAAAATTGTCTGATACCATCCTCAGTTGGGATGAAAACTTGAATAACTTCGCCGTCCTCATCACACCTCTTGACGTCAATCGTAAAAAATGTGGTTTAGGAAGCAAATGCTTCCTGCTGAAAAAAATGAATTCTAGGGAAAAGAGTGAAGATTAGTATAAAAGCTCCAAAACGGCATTGGCGGCATACAGGCTGCCCCTGTATTATAATACCTTTACTCGCCTTTAAAAGGAGCATACCGCTCTATGTCTGACCTGTCACCATTAGCAGAGATCGCCCCTATCTTCTGCAAATGTTGTCGAAATTGGACCATGTGCATACATAAGTAGATCTCAGATTGTACTTTTACACCCCATTTACTGCCATTCATGTTGAAACTGGGTAAAGCATCACTGAAATAAAATTCTAGCCTGAAACCAACTTCTTTAAACTACACTGTGACAAACCACAAATGATTATTATCGGACCCAAAGGACTCAAAAAATCCACCAACAACTTCGTCCTCAACATCAACGACTCCACAGTACCCACCTCCCTTCACATCTGAAATTATGAAGTCACCTTTGATCAAACCCTCCCCTTTGACCAGCACATAGAAGGATAACGGGGCCCTCTGCATCGCTGCTCTGACCCTTTGGAACCCACTCCCAAACGCCACCCGAGACTCCTCCTCACTCTCCATATTAAAAAAAAAAAAAATCATTCGAGACGCACCAGCTCAACACTGCTTTCAATTATGACACTTCTGTCTGTATTATTTTTATTAGTATTATTATAAACGCCATAGGACACGTGAAAGTTTCTAAGTACTGGTAATTCACCCTTCTAAAGAGAACGTCTGTGTTCAATTGGTCAAAAATTGCTGGGTGAGAGAAAGAGGAAAGCCGGGAGCCGTGAAGACCGTTATTACGACAGTTATTACGCCTGGAAAAATAGTTCCTTCCAAGTGCTGCCTTCCTAGTTCAATTATTGGCGTGGAAAAGGATTTTGACACAGATGTTCCTTTTAACCCTTGTCGCACATTTACTGAATGTGGACTAAATGTAAACAAGCACTTTATCTCGTAGATAAAGCTATTTTGGGAAAAATGAGCAGGGTTCATGTAACCTATGTGGCCGACACTGACGAAGGACAATGACACGTAGTAACACTGGTAAGGCCCTTGAAGACGAGATGCTGAGGAGTCGTCCACCCACTTCGCAAAAATTAGGGTGACTCAGGCAGGATTTCATAGACTTCAGCCTGATGAAGAACCATAATTCATAATGGCCGTCTCACAGAGTAGTGAGGGACCTCGTGCTGCGCCGTCACCTGCTGGAACCAGAGGTGACAAATTGCTCTCATTACACCTGGGACGGAGCTCCACATATAGCACTATTAGCGCAGCTATTTCTGCTAATGGTTGCGTTACTCTCTTCCAGATAGATCAATTACAGTGTGCGGGCCACAGTGTCAGCGCCCTCTTAAATCAATTATGGGCCATTACATTTAGTAGCAGGGACCTGCTCTGCGGACCTCCCCAGTGATTGGGTGCCATCGATGGGTCCCCAGGGTGGTCCGATGAAGCGGTGCCACTGATGTCTGAGAGCCTCCTTAGTAAAAATCTTATCTTAACGACTGGTGATGAATTCAGAGGTTTTACCTTGTTAGGCTGCAGTCACATGAGGGGCTGGACGGTCATTCTACATTAGCCTTAATGGACTATCATTGAAACTGAAGTGATTGTCACAATACTGTTTAATGACACCATTTCATTAAATTTAAACTCAACAACATGTAAATATTAATGTTTTTGGTTAAATAAGTAGAATAATATGTATGTGATTGAACTTAATTGACACTAATGTAGTAAATATGAACTTTTATGTTTCTACATCTGTAGTTCAGCTTTTCATTCTGAAGCAGAGAGGCTGAAACAAAAGTTTAAAAAGTTCTTTGTTTGGAACAGATCCCTGCATAAACAAACCATAATCTCTTTAATGTCTTTTTTAATGAAATTGAGAATAATGATGCAATCTTAAAATTCCCTCTACTACCTTAAATCCTACCGCAATTGCATTATCAGTCCAAATAATAGCGATTAGATATTTTTTCCAAATTGTGCATTTCTTAACTAAACCAACAAGGCAAACGCATTAGAGTTTGAAGCGAATCAAAAAGGTTAATGTTATTGTGTATGATATTTTACACGTGCTTGTTTTCTTTAGTTGTTGCCAATGTGAAAAGTTTTGCTGTTTCTTTCGTTTTCAGTAAAAGTTACAGCAAATTATTTATGTCAAATTCTCCCTTTTGTGCCATAAAAACTTGCATAAAATATTAACTCATGAGTGCAATTGGGGATAAGACTCACAACTTTTAAACTGTGCCTCGGCTTTCACTGACAAATGTGTTTTCATGAAGTTTTACAAAGGCAACAAACCAGGACTGAAGGAGCTGAAATACCAGCAGTTGAAAACCTCTTTAAGTCCACTGGCTGCAAACATGCACTTAAGCACATCCATCTATCAAAGCCCTGTTCCCCAGCGATGACACAATGCCTCAGTGACCCACAGTTTACTTTTACATTTGCGCCTGCAACAAGAATCACCATGGCAACACATCAGATTTTAAACTTACATTCTCTGCCCACAAAGCTGATTGGTTCCAGGTCTTGTGGGAACGGCATGGCTCCGGAGCACAGCTGAGGTAAGAAGGCGGCTAAGGTGAGAGCCAGGACGGCTGGCAGGACGGGTCGAGGCGAGCTGGGCATCAGCCTCATTTTGGTAGAAGATGAGACTTCACCAGAAACACATGGCCCACAGCAGACTGACCTCCCACCTGAAATGACAAATAACATACACTGAATACTTCCTGCTGGAGCTACTATAAGTTTAAGTACATCACAACACTCCTAACCCCATGTAGTATCGGGTTAGAAAATCAAGATACATGTAAAAACTCAACTGCAACAATCATGTGACTTAACAATGACAGTAGCAACGTTTAAGGTGCAGCTACATTCTTATTAGCATGCGATGCCGTGTGTCAATGCGGCGATTTGACTGAGCGTTTGCTGAACAAGTGAGATGTGTGAGGTAGAGGTAGAGAGAGTCGGAGAGAGAGAACGAGAGACCAAGAGGGAAGGCCGGGCACTGGGGCCCTGACCACCAAGACATCTGCTTATTTACTGCCAACAAACGTCTTTCACAGGAGCCATTAAACTTCCGACCAGAGAGGAGAACATCTCGCTCCACCTGCCAAGACACCAGGCTCTGATGGAAGCCTTAACTAAAGCTGCGCATACGCTGTAAGATTTAACAAGTCTTGCTGTTTATTCCAAATCTGCGCAGTAAAGCCAAAGCTCACGACATTAGTGCTCACACTGTACATCTGCTCGGCCCTGTGGAACGTTCCGGCTGTTGACAACTGTCGATAAAATTTCATTAAAAAACTAGGCAGGTAGGGGAAAGAAAGAACATCAAAGAAGAACCAAAGAACAAGAAGTAGAGGAAGAGCAGAAGACTAAAAAAAAAAGGGGACACGCAGGTGGCTGTGGGGACGTGGAAAACATGGCTTGTTTACCTCATGCAGGCGCAGTGCGAATAAAGGCACTGATCTTTCAGAACTGACTTGTGGCTCTGCTTCAACTGTGCGAGAGCCCGGAGACAGTCGACCAAAGTTTCTGACATTCCAGAAATTCAGACAACTGGTTGGGAGCAGCTCCTCCTTGTACAATGCACGGCAAACGACGCGTGACAAAGCTGAAACTCCTTCGGACTTCAAATTTGTCATATGTCTTAAAAATTGGGTCAAATTGTGTCTTTAGACAGTATCTTAAAAGCTGGCAAACTGAGGCTACATGCACCACTACATTTTTATTTTTGACTCCACGTGTCCACGCCACTCGCCATTGTAGAACTCCAAACAGTAGAATTCTGGAAATGATGATGCAGGCATCCATGATTCAGTCCTGAGTGGGTCTCATCAGTCACAACGCTTTTTCCTCTGATTAATCACATCTCTGTCATGTGACCCCGTTGCAGAAAAAGTCTCGTCACTCACCCGTATCTATGTTTATGTCTGTTAAAACCAGTCAATTTAACACGGGTAACAAAATGCAGGCATTGCTGATCTTGTTGTCTATGTTATTAGCAGAAATCATATTAGGGTGGATGCATGGGGAAACATCTTAACTGTGTAAAAATCTGACCCACAGAGAATCAGGACCAAAAACAATTACTCCTTTATAGTAAACATGAGAAAAACAGAGACAAAGTTTTCAAACAGGAAGTGACTCATCCATTCTAAATTGAAGTACACAAAAGACAGTTTGTTTTCCATAAGCACAAAAGCAAATACACAAAGACAGAACATTCATAATGAAAACAAACTTTGGTAACAGAAAAGTGAGAGATGAAAATGCTGCAGACGCCACAGACCGTTTTTCTCAAATCATTTCACGGACATTTAGAATGAAAAAAAAACAACAAAACATAGACAGCTTTTGGCAAAACGGTGTTGCAAACACATACACCTGCATGAATTAAAAGTCACAGGTTAGCATTTTTAATTAACTGTTAGATGAAGAAAGTTCCAAGAATAGCTGTCATTAAAAAGTTGAACAATCTGGCGTGGTGTGTCTGTGTGGGAATAATGAACAGCTCTGGTTGTTGTGCACAAGACTGAGATTTTGCACAAATGTTAATTTGCACATCTGTTGGATATCTGTGGGAAGAGACGGCGACAGATGGATGGCAGCGGGATTTGTCGAAACAAACTTTGAACTGCGATGACCGAAGCTCACCGCCAACTTATTAAGAGCAATATGTCCTCAATGGGGGTTCTCACAAGCCGGTCCGACTTTCTGTGCTGTGTCGCTTGGTCATTAGACTTGGGCCACATGGATTTAAGTGGGAGCTGAAAATTAAGTCAACAGAGACATGAACTGCCATCAATATTGATAACAGTCTGCCTCATTAAAATGCAGAGGAGAAAGCTGCATTTAGCAATGAGGTCAAGCGATGATCACAACGGCATAAATCGAGGGGAGTGGGCGGTTGTCTTTGTGTGTTTACTTTGTGAATTACAACAGCTTGAGTGTCCTGCCTGAGGCGATATATGAGGACAATATACCTGATGGATTGGCCTCATATGCCATGATTTGGATGTTTTTTCCTGCCAAGGAGGACAGCAATTTGAACAAACAGATTATGTTACGGTGCTATCACGGCGAGAGGCAAATCCAGGAAATGTCAAGAACATTCACAGCAGAAAGAAGAAAACACTGGTCATGAAAATGTTGAAATTACACACAAAACTGTTGTTAAACATCCTGCAAATCCACATAACTAGTTCACTTCTGATTTTAGCGTGTACAGCAGATGTCAAAGATCATTAGCAGCACATTGAGGGAACAGTGTGTCCTTGTGAGGAAGGAAGGCAGAGATCATTTATTAACAACCCGGATGCTCAACTAAACGGAGGCAGCCAGCAGAGTGTGATGATGATGCATCTAAAACAAGACAACCGCGGTGAGTACAAGAGCTTATGCAAGACCAGTCACACACCCTGAAACTCAAGCTATCACTTCACACCATGCAGACCCGCAGATTCCCGATGACTTCATCACTATCCTGAGCAAACGTTAGGCCTTTAAAGTTACAGAGTTGCTTATGCTGAGAAAACGCCAGATGAAAAGAAGAGAGACGAGTCGTTTGCCTCGAGGCTTTGTCAAATTCGAGATAAAAGAACTGATTGCCATAATACAACACTTAAAATCTGTGTCAGCGAGCCGCACTACAAACACACAGACAGATGTACATCCCATAACAAAAACAACCACAGCTTAATTTGGCTGCGTGCGGCTGTAGAACCAGTTAGTCTGGGCTGCTGTGGCCCGGGGCCATTTTCCAGAGTGAAACGAGTCAAAAAGGGTCAAATACAAATGAAGGTCTGCGTTGATGTAAATAAATCATTCAACTCCCCAAACAATGGAAAGCAATGCTGTGTCAGAATACAATCCTTCACATTTAGAGCTAGATTGACGTGAGAGTTTTCCATCGATAATTTCCATCAATATTTAAAAGAGAACATGCTCAACTGTATTAATCAGTAACACTAATGAAAGAGGAATATCCGGCAGTCCCTCTTCACTAGGCCCCGTTTTATTTTAAAAAATAATTTGCAAGTCATGTTCGTTTGAAAATACTGTGAATGTTGCTCGTATGATGTCAGCGTGACTGTCAACACCTTATTTCTTTGTGTATTTTGGCAGAGAATTGCGCACGGTTTGTGGAAAAAAAAGGCGCGATTCCTGAGCTCCAGTGTTGTGTGTCGCTGCAGGCGTGCGTGAGAGGTGTGCGTCGCGCCCCTCTCATTCGTGCTGTTCGGTTGCTCTAAGCTGTTGACATTGGGCACCGAAAAAATAAGCGAGAAGTAAAAGAAGTGAGGCTACACAGACACGCCGCTCTGATATATTTCTCTGCTGACTCCGGCTTATTTTATTTGACCTTTTCCGACTCGAATGAGCACAGCAGAAGCACCCCTGCTGTCACCGAATTTCCGTGCTTACCTCTGATGCAAAAGCATCAACAATACACCGTCCCTCTGGAATTTTGAATTTTCTTAATTCATCCTAAAACTAAGCGTAATCAGTTAATGAGTTTCCTGCAGTCCAAAGACGGAGTGAGCGGCTGACGAGCTGACAGCTGTCGAAGCTAAATAAACCGCCGCTTATCCCATCTTATGTTTGCCCTCTGTGTTCCACGGGTTTGGACGGGAGGGCTCGGATCATTTTGTTTTTAATGAGCTGGACTTGTTAAGCCATCTGGGAGACATTGGCAGTCGGAGCTCTTTGGAGGAAAGGGGTTTCTGGGACACTGCGGTCCTCCATTGATTATCTGACATGCATTTGGATTAACTGACAGAGCTGCGTCTGTGGACTGGTAAGATGCATCCGCACAGCAAGTTGAAGTCTCAAGGCTTTTGACTGCAATAATACAGATATGATATTAAAATAATAAACGACTTTTTTTTTTTTTTTTATTGCTTACTATGATGGAGCCAAGGAGTCATTTAGATTCATGCACAAAATCAAAGGTTAATATGTTCTATAGTCCCCTCTGAGCCAGGAATAACAGTCCATAAAAAGTCACAATTAAATTCCTAAATTCCAGTCTTATCCTCAATCAACGGCGCAGTGTGCACCTGTTGACTCTCAGGACATCTATTTTCTGCCAGCACCTGCTGCACATGACCAACCAGCAGAGCGAACTCCTAATGGAGATTCCCCCTCTAATATTCCCCGACCTTACTAATGCTTTAGAGCCGTTCAGACTGATCCACCTGTTTTGATAGCTACGGAAAGAAGAACCCCTTTCACCTCACACCTCTGTGCACTTAAAAATCTCTCAGCCCCTTGGCTGTGAACATTGTTGAGCCCCACTACCGTCCACTCTGACGCATCTGTGCTAAAAACTGGACCGCAAAATGAGTAAGCATATCCCCCGGGGGCGGCCTCCTCGATCATTTCAGACACAATTAGCCACATTACCCTGTTCCGACTGGAGGCCATTACAAAACGGCGTCCTATGCTGGGCTCTGTGATAACAACATGACAAGTAAAATGAGAGACATGTTTGAGGACACGGTATTTATGTTTTACAACTGTATTAAAGCAACAGAAATACTAGAAATCAATGAAGGTATAAGAGCAAGAAAAGGATGAAAAAGGACTGAAAGGGTAGTGATGCTATATACTTGATGCAAATCATCAACATCTGGAGCATTGTGTGTGTACTTGCGATGCTTGTAGTTCAAATATAGGTTTCTGGGTACCAGTTTACATCATCATCTCCATGACAACATCCTTACCTCCACTGACCTGAACAGCAATAACTCTTCTTAACTATGGTGTTAGATGTCTTCACAGAAGCACATAAATTTAAGATGCTATTTTTAACACCACATATTGAAAACAAACCAAAATAAACCAATAAAACAAAAAATAAAAAACAAATTTATATTATTTTGATAAATAATAGGATGTCAAGCTGTCTAGTTTTTTTTACAGCTCCTCCTGACCAGCACATACAAACGTTCCAGATGATTTTTTTTGTTTGTTTTTGTCAAAACAACCACATGAGAATTTTAATGTGACAGGCCGAAAAACAACACATGATATGAATGGCGCGTGGTGAAACAAACACTGCATTGTGGAGGCCTGGGACGCATTGTCCCTCCCCACGCTCCTTTTGGAAGGTTCATCAGACCACCAGTCTCATTGCAGTCCCATGACACGAATCACACAGCAGATCACCATCTGCACCGAGCTGTTTTTCTCAGCACTCACATCCCTCCCAAAGTCGACTTACGTAGTCATAGCAGACATTCAAACATAATGAAAGATGTAAAAAAAGAAGAAAAAAAATTATATATATA
>JAQLOL010000025.1:2789466-2801378 GCA_029783665.1 Naso thynnoides | reverse complement strand
TAAAAATAAAGACAATCCAATGGACGTGGACTGATGAGAGAAGTGGCTCCGTGTGATCTCTGTTTCCCTGTGTCTCCGGTCCGGTCCTGTTCGGACTGTCTTATCTGGCAGCGGCTGAGACCCGCTACACAATCAAATACAAAGTAACATCACAATAAAGAAAGTGATTTATTTTTTGTTTTTTGTTAGGATTGTGAATACAGTGCTTTTAAAGACCTTTCCAGACCTGCAAATACTGTTAATATAATGTGAAATACATTTCCTTGACACAAAAGCAAGCATTATTCTCTATGTCCATTATTACTCCTATTTCAAACTGCCATCTTTATCTCTTTGTGCTCATTTTAGCCCTAAAAATAAACCGCACTGCTTTTCCTGATAAAGCTCAAATGCAAAGGCTAACATTTCCTTCAAGGCATCTTCCTTCTCTGGACCCCTTTCTACTCTCGCCTTTTCCATGTTTTGCCTCAACCAATTTCTAGCTTTAATCCACTATTTCACAATCTCTTCCTCTTTCTCTCATTTTTCCTGTCCCCTTTCTAGCTGTGCCAGGCCGCGTTGCTCAGGAGAACAGTGCATGGGGGTATAAATCGTCATCAGGATCCACGCGCTAAGCAACGAGTTCATCAATTCCCATTTGTGAGAGGCATTTCTATTTAGGCTCCTAATATATCAATTTAATGATTTTTTTTCCCCCTGCTGCTGTTCACCAACCCCCCTCTAACATTCCTTCACCCATCACCCTCCAATTCCTGCTTCAATGCTAAATGTAGAAGTTAAAGTGTGCTGTCTTGTGTCTGCCTGAGACGCACAGGAGAGCCATTTAATATGTGCAAGCTTCTATTATAAGTCATTGACACTTGGGATACATACGAGACAGAGGGACAGAGGTTGTGGCTGGCTGGGGACTGACTGAGCGTGTGCATGATGGAAAAGAGGTAAAGAAAGTGAGAAAAGGATTCTCAAAAAAAGGAGAAAAAAATTTACAGTATTAAAAGGCAAAAATGCATCTAATCAGGGATCTGATTGTTCACTAAGCCCCTTCTCTTGAACGGTGACCATCGAACCACGGCTTAGCAACTGTAACTGAGCACGGCAGGTCTATCAAGCTTTGATTTATCCATGTGTTTAGTCAGTGCTGATCATCCTGGACGCAACTATATTAGACTGCAGATTAGCGTCTCTTTCCAGCCCAGAAACATTCATGGGTCAGTCCTCTTCCTAAAAATCTTTGTTCTCGCTAAAAAGGCAACATAATGTTTCAAATTATGACCCAAAAAGCATAAATCTAGTATCTGTCATGCTTATCATGTTTTTTACCATAGCCGATTAACAGTGTTATGTTAGAATAAAACACTGTAATCTTAATATTTCCTGACTCCTGACTGACTACATTACTAGAACTAACTAATCTTGTATGTTGCCATGAGTTTAAGTGAAAATGTAAGAATATTTTACACAATCCTTATTTCAATCTCAGAGCCTGAAGACAGTTGGATAAGATTTTTCAACCAACTCAAGCAGCTAACATTAGCTAGCCACATCTGATTTAATCTGACAGCTGCAGTTGTCATTTCAGCCATCAAAATTGAAACCAGGCAGCTGGAAATTACAACTGCACATTTTGGCTAACTCTGTCGAAATACAGAACCAGTATTTTTAGGCTTAGTGACTAGTTGGGTTTGAAACCAACAGCAGGGCAAAATGATTAGGAAAAGTCTGGTAAGGGAAGAAAACATTCCTGATAATTGCCTAATCAAACTTGACTCATTGTAGGACCAGTCCATCAACATCACTTTTTTTCCCCATATGGCCATGAATCTATATTGACATCAGGCCCCAATAACCGAGCTTCCAGCACCCGGAGCCTCAAAAGAGAACAGCTTCCCATGTGCCCTCGTTAATTCTGTCCTTAATTTATTCAGACAGAAAGACATCTGTAAAAATCTGTCTGAACTCTCTAGACAGACCCTGAGTCTACCCACTGCATCACAGGAGTAAAGAGAGATAAAATGAACAAATCATTTTGAGAATGCAGTTACCAACATATTGCTTTCTGAAGGATTTTTTTAAAGTCTCTCATCATTTGACATGAACTTCAGACAGAGGTACTGAACTCTGTAAGCTTTTATTTAATTTTTTTTTAAGACTGATGAGCTGGCAACCCTCCCTGGCAGACAGACAATCTTCCATAGACTAGAACTCAAGTTTAACAGTGCAGCTCAATCAAAAAGAACATCTTTTATAAAAACAAAATAAAAAAATAATAATTAAAAAAAAAGGGTTCAAGAATGAGCCTGATTAGAAAGGTGCATGCATTACCTTCAGTGTGCAGCTATACAGACAGAGGGAAGAAATATGTGTATGGTCAATATCCGTAAACATTAGAATAATTTGATTCTTTAGACACAAACAGAACATTATGCATATCATGAATTGGAGTACCTTAAATTTCTTTGCGTTCACTTCTGAAGACTGAATGATTAATTGAAGAGCAACAAAATGCAGCTATTTTGATAACTGAGTAATCGTTTGAAGTAATTTTTCGGCAGGGGATGACAAATTTATTGGCTCAGATTTTGAAATGTAAATATTTGCTGTTTTTC
This sequence comes from Naso thynnoides, assembly GCA_029783665.1. Taxonomy (NCBI): domain Eukaryota; kingdom Metazoa; phylum Chordata; class Actinopteri; order Acanthuriformes; family Acanthuridae; genus Naso; species Naso thynnoides. Next base: position 2,798,772 of record JAQLOL010000025.1, on the reverse strand, counting down.
TGACACGTCTGTGATGAGAAAATGTAATATATTTGGGTTTTGGAGCTTTCATCTGATAAAACATGTCACCTTGGCCTCTGAGAACTTGTGATGAGCATTTTTAATTTTTTTTTTTTTGCTATTTTCTCACGTATCTTATACCAAGTGATTAGTTCATTATAATAATCAGCATTTTAATTAATAAAGAAAGTAATACAAAAAAATAGCCATTTTCCGCTTAAAGTAATGCAAAACACACTGTCAGAAACATATAAACACAATAAATATGGGCATAGGTAATACGGTATAACATGCAACACCATTACCCCTCAGATATGGAATATTGCCTTTAAAATAGTGTGGCTGTTTGTGCGTGTCTTTGTGTACATGTGTGTCTGTGTCTCTTCACCTTCCTCGCAGCTAGTCATTCATCTCAGTTTGACAGTCCCATTACCAGAGGCAGCTACTGTGGCTCAGCAAAGAGCAGTGGGAGCACCAGGGGTAATACCACTTAGCAAAGCCATCATGCTGACACTTACTTTTTCTCCGTGTTCTGCCATTACAATTAGCATCTTGCTAATGTTTTCGACACAACATCAGTCCTGTTTGTGCCATAATAAAATGCTTTGAAGGAAATTATGACCCTATTTTATGACAAACAAGAAAAACCTTGCGACAACTTCATGTTTAAAATTACCATGTCCAGTGACAGAAACTGTAGCTGTCCTGCAGGGACACAAACATGAATGCCACAAACAACTTTGTGCGATCATGCAGAATCACAGCTGTTATTGTTTTGAGACTCACTTCAAGTATTTTGGACAACTTGTTTGGCAAGATGCTGTGGCTGCCAACATACGGTCAATCTGCACCAGGCTAGTTATCACTTGTTTTGCAAAATACAGCTTACCAGTAACATTTGCCATTGTTGTCTAGCAGTTTCTCCACCATGTGCTCCACTCGAACAAACCAGCTGGGGACGGCTTTATAGATCAGAGGAGTGTCAGACCTAAAAATACATAAAATATCACATGTAACATATGGCTGCAACATACTGAAAATTTAAAATTGCAGTTTCAGACAAATTCTAATTCTTTGTGTTTTCAGGTTTGGCTCACACACTCAATAACAGTACTGGTGGTTTTTAGTCATGCTAGCAGCATGCCTCTGTAGGAATGACAGTGTATCCAGGTTGACAGACTGCCAGTGACATCATCATCATTGTCCAAATAAGTTCAAAATCTAAATTTGTCCAATACTTGCTGATTTATATCCAAACATCTGCCAAAGAATTACATTCTTATCCATCTCAGTTGTATTTGGTGTTTTAATTGGCAAATACTAGCATGCTAACAGGCTAAACTATATTGCTGAAAATAGACATTTGTTAAATTCAAATGGAACTTGTGAGCTTGTAGTGGTAAGGAGACATACACGATGGGCTTAACCGTTGTTCCACTTCCAAGGTCAGTGAAACTACAAGAGGAGAGCATTTACATGGACTATTCTTGTAAACATGGTAAACACAACCTCATCTGAAGGTTTTTCTGAAATCTACTGCAAAGACTTCACAAGTTAAGTGTTTGCTGTTCATTTTATGGTGGAAGGAAAGTTCACCTGTAGTAATTTTAATATGTATGGCATTGATCACACATGGTTTTAAAATAAAAAGTCCATTTGCACAAATACAAAGAATAGATTTTCTTGAAAAGAAGCAATAATGAAAACAGAACAACAAGGAGTCTTTTGGCATCCATGTTGCCATTGCAGTGGCCTTCTCATAACTGAATTACTTAAAGGCCAAGAATATTGTACACATGATTTCCCATGTCGTAACCATGAGCTCATTAGTTTCACTTCAAAGCAGCAATTATGCTGGCTACTTATCTTCATGTTAGTGTCACTGTGAGCATGTTAGCTAAAAGCCCTTCTGGCCAAAATACAAACTTGTTTGACTCCTTGCTAACCAATGTATTTTATTGTGTTGGGTTTTTTTGTCTCCATATTCAATTTATGATTTAAAGAGTTTTCTTTTGAGCTTTGTCTATAGGAGTTCTAGTTTGTTAATGGCACAATAGTTTCATCAGTTCAAACCTGTCTGTGAATCCTTGTGGCTTAGAGAGCACATCATATTTACTGGGTTAATTAATCCTGCTCAGGTCAGCCTGCAGCTGCTCCAAGACAGAGTTTTAGTTTGCTCAAAAAGTTAGTTTGTGTGTGTGTGTGTGTGTGTGTGTGTATGTTCTTATACTTGCACCTCAATAGGGAACAGTGCAAGTTTTTAACAAATGGAGTGAGGCCATTTTTGGGAAGTGAGGACATTTTGGCCAGTCTTTAGGTTAAGACTTGGTTTAAGGGTTAGATTGGAATTAAGTTAAGGCTAAAGTTAAGGTAAGGGTTGGGGTAAGGCATTTAGTTTTGATGGTTAAGGTTTGGGTAAGGGGCTAGAAAATGCATTATGTTAATGAGAGTCCTCACAAGTATAGCAATAAAAACATTTAAGTGCGTGTGTGATACAATGTGAAAATACGGGACCTCAAGAGGTTATATGCGTGTCACCAAACCGCCATTGGCCTTATGAACTGATTCTATGCAGAGACCAAAACCTTTATTGGCATCCTGCACTGATGCTCCTGAGGGAGGCATGAGCACAGACTGCACTGCACTGTCAGCTGAACTGTATTTCAATAAAAATATGTCTACCTACATTTAAAACAACATTATGTAGGGATTTATTTCTGTGCGATTTGGCACCTCCACAACGTCACAGGTATTTTTTCCTTTTTCTTAAACATCCAGCAAAAGCCACAACACATGACACGTAACTTACCAAGCAGCCACTTCCCATTCAACAGCAACAAGTCCTGTTTTGTGTTTTTCTGCAGCTTTTTAATTAGTGTAGCTGTCCCCAACAGCTAGACTACACACCAGTCTGAGATAAATCTTGCTGGCCCCCTTGCTCGGTCACTATCTTTTTTCTTCCATCAGTGTCCTCTTTACATTATTCCACAGTTCTCTCATGAAGATAGTGGAGAATCTTTAGACCAGGTACATCGCTGACTCAGTCAGCTCTGGTTCTGGTGTCCATTCCAGCACTGGACCTCCATTTGCCAGTGAGCCAAACCTCCTTTGATAGCAGGGCAAAACACCATCACTCCCCATTGCTGCTCAGCTGCAGATACGGTACATACCACGTAAACTACATGTTGCTTCAGGAACCTTCGTGAATCAGAGGCGAGGCAGAGCATTCACAGGACATCTGGGGGAAAACTAAAGGACATTTCCTCCATAAAATATGACCCGATTTCACTAAAATTGCAACCTAGTGCAACCTAGTAACGCACAATGCTAAGTTTCGTGGGGCGCAGCTTGAAGTTACAAAGCGTAAAAACAAGCAACAGGAGGGCCGAGTGGCTGAAGCAGAGAGTCCAGTCAGCCTGTTACAACTAACTCTTAACGTTAAAATTATTTTGAAACTGTTATTTTAAGATGGAAAAATTACATATTGTCACTTTAAATAAAAAAAGCGTATTACTTGATTTAAACAGACCATATATCTACGACACTGATGTGCAGGTTGTTTTGTTCTATAACTGTTGTTTTCATGTCCCACAGTGGAAGACTTGAAATTTATCTGTTCAATATACACTATATGACATAGAGAAAACGTGACTTACAGTCTGAATTCTGCACATGTCTCACCTCCAGCAGAAGGGGTAACTATGTTTGTAACTGCTGGCATTGACGAGGCGTCCATTTTCCTTCAGCAACTTGATGATGTTCTTGTCAGCATCCTATAAAAGAACAACAAAACAACAGACATCATTTACACCAAGGAAAAAAGCACCTCAACGGCTGTCTGAAAAGCAATATTTCAGTGTCCTCTGTGGTTGTGGGTGGTCGGAAAAGTGCAGTTGTAATGTACAGTAACAGTGTGCCGCAGTCTGAATGTACATGTTTGTACATCATTGCTCCAAGATGAGAAGCTAAGCAACTGGGGGTCAGCAAAAAAGATTTCTCACCAGACACTAACCTTTTTAACTATGTGCAAAAATTGTTTATATTAAAAAAATACACAAAATCTGATAAAGATGATACTAAAAATCCAGTTGAAAATCAGATTACAAAAGTACATTTGTTAATCTGCTCTTTGGCATCTTACCATATTTTTTTTTTAAATGACAGCGCTATATATACATATATATACATATACACACATATACATATATAAACACACATATACACATACATACACATATACATATATATATACATATGCACATATATATACATATATATACATATACACATGTTAACATACACACATATACACACGTATACATATATATACATATACACACATATACATATATATACATATATACACATATACATATATATACACATATACATATATATATACACATATACATATATATATATACACATATACATATATATATATACACATATATATATATATATATATATATGTATATGAGGGATGTACCTCAGTAGTTAGTGGATATTGAACATCACACAAACAAACAAACAAACAAAAAACAAAACAAAACAAAAAAAACAGCTGAAGATTCTTTTTTACAGCCATTCTTCTTTTTTACCCAGCAGCCATTTGAACTCTGCCCTCAACCCTCTCAGACAAGAGAAACTTCCCTAGCTAGATTTCCAATGGCTGACCATGTAGACGTCGTCGCGCCAAATTGGAATTTGGGATCAAGGAGTATTGGGCAATAATAAAAGACAAGTGCTACATGTGAATCGACTGAGCTCATTTTAGTGTGGTTACAGCCCAGCTCTAATTAAGAATGCCTTTAAAAGCAGCTTTAAGTAAGATTCCTGCAGAGGATAAATTAGATCCCCACAGTTTACTAAGTAGCCTTTAGAGCGAGCCGGGGTGCTTTTGTGTTTTTAGTTGACACAGAGCAATGAAATGATACAGCTTCAACGTTAAGAACAAGAATGCCATTGCTGTCTTTATGGACCTCAAACAAAAATGACTATTTAATGTTCTATCAAAACGCTGCTCAATAACACTTGAATCTGCACAACGAGCAGGAGTAGCCTTCTGCCATCATTTGTCATTTCGCTTCTATTCTGGATGCACAGTTTAGACTTTGAGTAGTGGCCGTCACTGACCGGGCAGATGCTGCGCGTAAACACTTGACACAGCCGAGACATCTAAGCTGAGCTGCTGAATACAAACATGTCAGATAAAGAAGCTGGGGATTGCGGTATATTTCAAAGGTCCTGCAGTGGCAAAAACAGAATGGCTCCAGGGGATCTCTGTGGCAACATTTTAAAAAGTCCATTAGCATCCCTGGTCGAAGACGAGTGATGGCTGGCTTCTTGCCTTTTACCAAGAATAGAAAATCAATGCTCCCTGTAGTCCTTTAGTTCTTGGATGAGTGTGTCAACTGCCTGGTGTCAGTGTAATGCAGTCTCATTCTCATAGTGTCTGCATTGTGCCATGGCAGGGAGAGGGCAAGATGGCATCCAGGATGAGATGTGTCTGTCAGGGGAGGTTGGGACCCTCCTCGCCATCAACGCCACTCAGTTATTCCCAGGGGAATGATACTTTAACCTCAGTGCCCACAGAGATCAGACAAGTGATGGGTTGTCCTCTTGCAGAGGCCATCGATTGTCACCCCATGTCAGACTAGTCCACTCTGTCCTCATCGGAGAATCCCCACAGATTAGAGGGTGGTTTACACTCAAGCTTCCATGGCAGCTTTTTAGGGGATTGATGTCAAAGCAAAACTAAGCTGACAGCAAGGGCCGACAAAAGTTCTTGAAATGGCTCCAGTGCTGCACTGATACAATGTAAAATATCAAGAGTGAGCACAAAGATGTAAACATTCATTCCGTTTAAATCAAAATTCTTGGCTGGCAACCGCTGCTTTGTGCATGGGTATCACTCTCAAAAAATGTAGCACTCCCTCCAGTCAGGCCAAATCTCAGGACTTCTTTCTACAGAGAGAGAGAGCTGGCTAGACTTCACACAGAGGGATCTATGCAGGACTCAGACAGTGAGACGGTTCTCTGATCGATCTGCAAAAACGCTGCAGGCATCATCCATCGTCTTGGGCAAAAAAAAAAAGGCAAAAAAAAAAAAACTAGAGGGCTATAAGTGGAAGAAAGATCAGGCTTTCACCAGTGAAACCTCTTTATTTGTCTGCCTCCTGTTGATTATTTAGATTCATCTTCACAGAGGCCTTTAATCCCCCGTCCATCTTATGCACCGTGTCAGTCAGGGAGCACCTTCAATCTTCTTGGCTCCTTCTGGCATTTTCACATGAGTCCTGCATCAGGGTCACCAGATCAAACCTGTCACTGTAAAATATGCTAAACAGAAGTTCTGCTAACCCGTCTCCCTACTCTCTTTGTCTCATTTTCAGACATAAAAGCGAATGTTAACTACCTCTTTTGCCTCTCAATCTCTCTGTCATCAATAATTCAGAGTGTTATTGAGAAACACTAGCTGATCCCTGTATTGACAGAAATCCAAGCACGGCTTTTCCCCCAAGGGCGTCATAATTGGATCCCCCTGAGGCTACTGCTGCGAAATGCAGAGCAAGAGGGAAAAGCAGGTTGAGTGTTGTCGTTTTCTGTGTTTCGTGTGTTTCCATTTTTACCTTTCTATTAAAAGACTCCGATATGACCCACCAGCCAAAGTGAGCTGACTTATCGACTCGAGGACAATCCCTTAGGATGTGTTTAGAGGTGGGTATGAAGGTTTTGGAGTATCCTTACTTTACTGGGAGGAACTGCAAGGAGAATCGCTGAACAAAGGGCAGCTGTGTTGTGTCATTAGTTGGGACAGATTAATTTTACAAAACCGCGCATCAAAATCAATTAAGACAGCAGCCAAAATTTCGATGGAATTAAAAATATCATTTAAGATGATATGCAATAAATACCATATGTGTTTCCTGACTCATATGTGAAAGTAAAATCACTGATCTTCCCTCTAAACTAATTTATCTGTACGCACGTCATGAAAACACAACACCCATGTTCTAATGCACTGTTATCTGCTCTGATGCTAAAAAAAATGGAGAAAACAGCAGATTTAATCTCCCGTCCCAGAATACTAAGTACACAATTTTGCTGCCTGCGCCTGCCGTGATTCGCACAAACCTGCTACCCTCAACAAGGCAAACTGTTGCCAGAAGTAGCAGGTATTCAACAGGCCCGACAGGACGAAACAGGCTGATAAAATCATTTAATTCACTGAAGGGAGAAGGAAAAAGAAAAGTTGTATCTTTCTTGTTGCCAGGAGATGGGCTTCCAGACCAAACTGAAGCTAAGACAGCACTCTCAGTGCGCACTCTGAGCCAAAGCAAAGCAGGCTTTAGTGATGTCTGACGGTCTCCCTGCCAACACTCAGGTATAGAAACAAAGTTGTGTAACGTTTCTTTTGCAGCGTTTGATCAAATTTGGTTTGTTGGTGTGTCCACACGTGTATGTGCACGTACACACATACTAATACCAGGAATACTAGAGCCCGACCGATATGGGATTTTTGAGGCCTTCACCTCGCTTGTTAGTTATTAAATAACAAAAAGCACTCTGCTGGACAAGCTATGTAATTACCCAATTTTAAATCACTACTACAAGCTTTTTTTCTGTCCCTAGAAAACAGTTTGAATATCAGTACATATCGGAGAACATGTACACCGATACAGATATTTCTGTGATAGGCCAATATCAGCTGATCAACCCCCAATTCATACTTGTATCACGCTGTGGAGGATTTTCTAGAAGGCTGCCAAGGCAAACTGTCATTCTGCTGTCAGTGCAGTAGGAGGAACACTCGACAAAAATCCTGGAAAACAAAAGGAAAAACTCTTCTTGTTTGTCAGCAGAACTGCGTCAGCCTGGCCAACATGACAACAAGAATTAAACTTTCTGTTGTTTAAAATTGTCCTTACAAGTAACCTTAAGTGAGTGAGTTGGAAATGGAACATGCTTCTGATGCTATTTTGGGCGCAAAAGCTTGATTATGGTTGATTTAAAAATAAATAAATAAATAGATAAATAAATAAACAGACAATAGCACAGCCTGGAAAGAAATAAAACATACCTGATCACGTTAGGAAACAGGAGCTCGGAGCAAATCTATTAATTTGCTTACTGTGCTAACACAGGTGAAGAAACAGAAAAGACGAAGGCAAACAAGTCTTTATACTCTGTGTTTACATTAGCCCGATGAGTCAATAAATGTAAACCACGTGTTGGCGATAAACTAAGAACACTGTGCAACGTTTCTCTGCCACTTCTGCAGATGCTTTAGCTGAGGACCAGCACTGTGTCTTTGTGTCCGTCCTCTCAATCGCAGACAAAAAGCGAGTGAGATTTCTCCATTAACACAGTGGCTCTTTGATCTCTATCTCCCCTGTGGTACCAATTAGATTGCTGCACCATGTGCATTTCAAACTCTTTGCACTTCCTATTTTGAAAGACTTCCTCCATGAATTATCAACCTACGGAACTTTTATTCCCTCTCGACAAAACGCGAGTTATGAGTGGCACTTCACCAAAGTTTGGCTAATTCAAAAGAGGGAATGGTACAAGTGCAGAGGGGATAAGATGTTAGATGCTCACGTCCCTGTACTGATAACTGCTGCCCTCCCTCTGTGTGAAATCTTATTTTCCTATCATGCGATGAGGAGGCCTCCTGCTCATTTCTCTCGACAAAAGAAGAGGTCGCAGTTTCGAGTGTGCCAAAATAGAGCTTTCCACTCAAAATACAAAAAACATGGGATGGCAGAATAGTTGAGAATTGATCAAAGGAAGATAAATAGCTGCGAAGATCCTTTGCCAGCTTTTATCCCTTGTTAGCAGAGGCAATCACACAGCCGTCACCAAGAAGATCCATCGCTGTCACATTACCCCAACGAGATTATAAGGAGTAGAGGGGGAAAAAAACGCAACCGAGGGAATGTGCGGCAAAAGCACATTTGGCAACTTTCAGTCGAACAAGAACAAAACCAGTGAGCCCTTGCTTTTATAAATGAATGATTTTTGCAATCTGAGTGGTCGATGCTGATGAAGGGAAATATAAATCAAGGGTAAGAGTGAGGCTTCTCGGCGAGAGTGCCGCACAGAGATAATGGCATCATCATGCCTGTGTGCTTCGCTGTTCCTGTGAAGATTAAACAATTTATCATTGTCTTTGGGACAAACAGTCTCTGTATGTAGAGCATGCATCCAATTATTATGTCTTTTATGCTTAAACCCGACATCCACATGTCAGCTTCATCACTCACCAAAAGCCTTAAGAGTAGAGATGAAAAGAGAAGGAGA
>JAQLOL010000025.1:2712485-2724641 GCA_029783665.1 Naso thynnoides | reverse complement strand
TTTGCCATTTAAACTTTTTTTTTTTTTTTTTTTTTTTTTTTACAGTGGGCAAGTCGGCTCGATGAGTAAAAAGGGGACTTAAAAGCTTGACAAAATGTGTAAAACAAAGAGGCAAAAAGCAGAGGTGGCAGGCGTGGTGCTCGGTGACATGAAGGCTCAGACGGGGGAGGGCGAGGAGAGGAGAGGGAGAGTGCCTTGAAGTCAATGAATAGGGATGAGATTGGATCATTGGGGTTCAGTGTTCTCCAATCACAGCTCTGTTTGAGAAGGTGAAGAGTGAAGAGAGAAGACAGGTGAAAAGGAACACGTAAGGAGAGTATAGAACAAATAATGGGGGAAGACGATGGGCTCCGGGAGGCTGGAGGAGAAGTGATTGAAAATAACCGCAAACAGGAAGAAAGGTCGGGTTAGTGTGTGTGTGTGTGTGTGTGTGTGTGTGTGTGTGTGTGTGTGTGTGCGCATGACTGAAAAGGCTCTGCTGCAAAGAAAAATCTATCATCTGTCGTCCCCTGTGCCACTTCCCCTGAAGCCGACCCTCGGTAATCACCTTCCTCACCCTCTCAGCTGCTTCATCCTCGCCTCCTGTGTTCAACCCATCCGCCCACACTCATCCCCCTGATCTCTGAGACACACGTGTGCTTACGAGGAGAGCGCTTAACCCGCCTCTCTATGGATGAGCCCTGCCAAAGGCGTGAGCCGATGAGCAGGAACTGGGAGTACGTACCAGAGTGCTCGGTTTCGCCACCTCACGGATGAATATTGGACAGTTGGGTGCAGGACCGAAGCAAACTGAGAAGCCATGGATGAAGATGAAGACGTTTCAAACGCCCGCACACATATAGAGGTGGGATGTGGTCACCAGTGCAGGTGGTGCTTACAGAGGGAGATTTAGTGAACTTGTCCACCTGTGTCGGCTTCCATAGAGGTTATCTGTCATGGCTCAGTCACACAGCGAGCACTTTCGGGCTGAGGGTGGTCATAATTAAGAGCCACTTAATTCAAGTCTGACTGCTCTGAAAAGGCATCAAGATAATTGCTTTCCTTAAAAGAGCAAAAATGAAAAACTAGGTGGTTATTTATAGGTTCACATGAATATAAATACACACATTTACTGAGGAAAAGGCTCCACGGGTCTCAGAGAGTACAGTCATGGATTTCAGTCTTATAAATGCTTGTTGACTGAATTTATGGGGACACCTGTGGATACAGCAGGAGTATTTGTACTTTGTTACCTACCATCTCTGAGTATGAGGTGCAATAAAAAAAATATGTAAAAAAAAAATAAAAAATGCACAGACAAACCAACAACAAAACAGCACGGGGTGTCTGTATCACACAGAACTCTATTTAAAAATGAAAATGAAAATTGTGAAACCCCTCTTTTACTGAATGTGAGCTCTCACACTGGCGCTCTTTGTCACCGTCTGTGCAGTCAATGTTTGACATGTTTTTAAAATAATGGCCATATTTATCTCTGCGAATGAAATACCTGCAGCAGTGACAAAATGACATTTATTTCTTAAAAGCGGAGCGCATCGATTCAGGCATCTTAATTTGTCAGTGGCGGGAACCTCAGTAAACAAACTCAATTAAACTTAAGCTGAGCACATTTACATTCCAGCAAACAGCTTGCAATTACCCCTTTAGATGGCATACGTTGGCAATTAATACGGCAATCTTCCTTAATATCCCACCTAGGGAATTTGTAAACATCAATTATATGAAATACGAGAGCCTCTCAGAGAAACAGCCCCGCGCTCTGCACAGGTCACAGCGTGATATTGGCAATAAAATAAATCTGAAAAAAATCTCGCAGTGAGCTCATCGTGGATCTCCAAATCAACCACCTCCACCACATCATTTCCAGAGCAGGGGGCAGATTATGGTGGTGGGTGTGAAGACTACCGAAATCTTTGCACTGAAATAAATCTGGCTCTTTCTGATCGGTGTATGAGGAACACGGCAAACAGGTTTATCTGCGGCATGCCAACAGCTTCTCATCAATAACCGCACTCTGCACCATGAAACCGCTGGCTTCGCTGGTCAACAGAGTCACCGCCTTTAGGAGATGAGCCACGTGAACAGAACGGCCGGACAGGAAATACTCAATCTGCCGCACCTAACAATTATTGAGTAATCTGCCCATTAGATTTTCTCCATTCATGGCTTTCAAGTGTTAGAAAATAGAGCAACATGTCACTTGTAATTTCCTCAACCCCAAGATAACGTATTTAAAAATGGCTGGTTTATCAATAATTAACGAACAAAAAAAGTACAATTCACTATCCTGTAAGACAATGAATGGATCCCAATGAATCCCAAAATCTTTAGCCTACATGATCTAAAATAACACATAGGAATCAGATTTTTAAAAAAACATAACTGCACTGATGAATGAATCAATTAATTTGAAAGCATTTTACAGTCTCCTGAGTGTATGAAAATAAAATGAGAGGGCGGTGGAGTTCATCTCTGTAAGTCTCTGGATGATAGCCATGAAAGTCGTTCACTATGTGCTTTTCCTTACGTTCAACTTGAAAATGTTAATTATTAAGACAAAATGAAAAGATAACTGTAGTGTGTATACACTACCGACTGACAAGCTGCTTGTATGACAAGCGGTTACAAAATCAATATTGACATTTATGAATCAATGCTGCATCTTTCAAGTCAAAGCACCTATGAATCATTTTTTTTTTCCTGGCCTCGATTATATTCATCAAATGTCTGTCATCTGAGCTTTAAAGGTTACCTACACAACTAATCAATCATCAAAATAACTCCAAAATAATTCTTTAACGGACTCACCCTTTCAGCTAGATTCATGTGTAGGCTAGTCTTTCAACTCCTCAAAGTGCTTTTACAACATTCACCCATTCACACACACATCCACACACACATCCACACACACACACATTGCACTGCTTGTCAGGAACTCATACGCGCACTTTCACACACCAGTGGCCCAGCTGTCAGGAGCAGTTTGAGGTTCAGCATCATGCCCGAGGACACTTCGGCATGTAGACTAGAGGAGCCGGGAATCGAACCACCGACCTTCTGATTGGTAGACAACCTGCGATACCTACTGGGCCACAGCTGCCCCTAAACGGTCACTTAGAAGAGCAACAGCTTGCTGCTTCTCTCCATTTTTCTACTGATGTGAGTTTATTACATTTGGACTTTACGCTTTTTTAGACCGAATGATTAATCAGTCAATTAAGAAAAAAATAAACAAGCTTTGTGAAAGTCATCGGTAGTTTTAATCTTGATTTCAATTTAAAAACAAATGGAAAAAGCATGACGAAGCCGTTTTCTAAGATTGTGCTCGCAGGCAGGTTTGAAACTTTTGTTTGCAAGCTGATGGTCAGAGATAACGTCGAGGTAAATGTTTCTGCTAATGCTGACAGGAGAGAAACAAACTGCAGGTCTGGTTGCACCCTGAGCGTCCCGATATCATCTACGGTCCATTTAAGGTAAGCAGCACTAATGAGTTAAACTGAAGCTTAATGTCAATCGTAGCTGCGACTAAGGAAGCCACAGTTAATGATTTGATCCTCCTTTCTGCGCTAAAGCTAACTAACCCTTTCCAAGGGTTAGCCCGGGGTGAAGCTTTACACGGCTTATTGACATCTCGCACTCACATGCTGGAATTTGTGTGTGTGCCTGAAGGCCTGCCTGAGTCACCATATATCGACGGAACGCTTTGGAAACATCAGCAAAGGGAATAATGTATAACCCCGGAGCCCAGAGCCCACTCGAGGTAATTACCGCATTGCACATGCAAATGAATGCGTCGAACAAGTGAGATGGCAAGTTCAAAAGCTCCAAGAAATTTGCAATCATACTTCGTCGTAATCAAGGCCTTAGATGAACCTTCTGAATTGTTCGAGCAATTACAACACTTGATTAGAGATATTTAAAGAGCGAGACAAAGTAGAAAAGGAGAAACATGCTGGGCAAAAGGGCTCCGCTGCGTCATAACACAAAACTCACCCAAACGTAACCAATTAGAAAACAAATTATACAGGGCTTGACACTAACTTTCTTCTCAAGCAGTACAAATGCTTTAGAGAAGAAAATTTTGAAGGATGCAACACATAGTGAGAGGCATTAACTTTAGATGGAGCAGGCATTAATCATGCGCCCAGGTTAGCAACGGGGAAATAACTTTTCTGATTGTGGTAATCAACCTCTTGTTGCCTGTGGATTTTGGCAGTAACCAGTAAATTCTAAACCTTGCCACAGCTGCATCAACACTTGAAAGAAGTTGGAGATTTTACCGTTTTATCCTGAGCCGTGCTTCAGTTTTATGTGAAAGATCTTGTTTGTTTTTTATACAATTTATTGTTTTCTTTTTGGTTTTTGTCTTTGCACGGGCAAATGAATACTTGTGGGTGTTTGGTGTCGTTTTTGACAAAATAATACGATGCAAATTCACAGTAGGGCTGGACGCCTAAAAATGAAAATCCCACATTTTTTCATACCACATTTGACACTTTTTTTTTTTTTAAGGGAATTATTTCAAATACACTGTTTTTATTTCAAACAAACATGAATTTCCCTATTGGGAATAAAGTGCAAACCTAGCTTAACCAGGCTAAACCTTTTAAATAATTTTAATTAATATATTATTAATTATTTTATTATTATTAATATATTAATAATTAAGTGCCAGCCTAACTTCACCAAACTCCACTTGTAAAAAAATAAGAGCCCAGAGCTGAGAGAGACCCATAGGCCACCGCATTTACCCTAGTTCAAAGGAAAATTGATTCTCATAATTTTCATTTTTTTACCATAGTCGTAACAAATTAATCTGAATTTCAGTTTCAAATCGATTTGTTGCCCAGCCCTAATTCACAGCCTGACCCAAAAAGTTCTGCATACATCCCCACCAACTGTCTGTCCAATCCACAAAGCCTTTCGCTTGAGCCCACAAAGACGACCTCGGGAACGGCACATGAAAAAGCTAAGGTGAACCCCTCACAGTCTTTACTTGCGGTGGACCTCATTTTCTCCCACCTCCTCAAGTCCCTGTATATCTGTAACTTTGAAGTCTAGCCAGCAAAGGGCTTTGAAAAAGCCTGCAATCTCCCCACCATGACCAGGCAGGGGATTAGCCAAACCCTGCAGGACAGAGTGGAAACAGGACAGAAGAGGGCTGGAGGAGTAGCGCCATTTCCACAAGGGCCATGTATGTGCATGCAGCTCTCCCTCTGGCCAGGGCTGTGGGGGATTAACAAGCTACTAAGGAAGCAGAGAACAGACCTCCAGCCCCCTTTTTCACGAGTTCAGAAGAAACCAATTTATGACCGAGAAAGAAATGAGGGGGGCTGCAAATTCTCCCCACAATCCCCTTCCTGTTTTAACCCAAAATCTTTGTTGTGTCGCTCACAAAATCTGCTTTTCTGAGACAGATGACATTTCTGCAGGAGTCCCAAGTAAAGAAAGCATGCTTCCATGAAAGTCTCAATTAATGATACAGAAACCTACCGACTCCAAAGTAACATTTCAGTGATCACAAAATGGGGAAAATAAGCAGTTAAGCTCCTAATCTCACATTAGACTTGATTCGATCAGTGACGGGGGAAGTCACCCTGGAAAGTTTGTTTTCCTTTGTGGGTCAAAACAAGAGATTATTTCTCTTATCCACTCTGAGCTCCGATATTTGCCAACATTTTGAGCTGTAAATATTCTGTAAATGCTGCGATCTCAATTTATCTTCAAGCTATGCATTCACTGGCTGAAATAAAACAGAATATAATGTGCATGTCGAGTGTGGGCTGTCTAAATGTGTCAGTCGAACGGCTGGTCAAAAATAAATGTCTTACATTAAGCCAGCGGTTCTCAAACTCCCTGTCGTGCCCCCCTTTGGAGGAAGAAAAATTTCCACGCAAAACTGCAGCAAAACGGTTCGCGTTTAACTTCAGCTTTTTAAAGAGAGAGTAGATAAAAATATAATAAAATGTGCAATCACCTTTTGAGAACATCCAACATGAAGTGCTGTTTTGTAAAATGATTTTTTCATCTCGCCGTGTTGATCATGTTTTCTTGTGACTGCTCTGCCTCAACTCTGTGATTCTGCCGCAGATCAAGGTTTGAGCTGTTTGCGGTTTTAGCGTTGATCATTAGGGTTTTTGTTCGTTTGTTTGTTTGTTTGTTTGTGTGCTTACTAACCTGAGTGGGGTGAAATGTGTCCCAGTGTCTTTTAAATTTGTTAGGTTGCAAAGTGCCAGCTGCCAGGGTCTTCAGACAGAAAACACAGACAGCTCTCTCTTCACGTCCTACCACATTCACTGTGAGCCCAAGGGTAAGATATGCGCCGGCAAATTTTTTTGACTTGGGCGTGGCAAATGATCAACACTACTGTCGCCCAACTTTGTCTTGCTCGCATCTGAAGCGTCGCTCGTTTTTCTTTTCGCTCCTGTTACATATTTCTTCATTTTGCGAACCTCAACTCTCTCTATCTGAATGTGAAATTACCGTGGAAGCGCGTTTCGTTTTTGTTGTGTCATCCCAAATTGAGCTGGGCTGTCCAACGTCAAAACATTCATTCTGAATGCTACATTTTCCGAAAATGAAACAAAAACAAAACAAACAAAAAAAAAAGGAGCAGTCATGTGCCCCCCCCTGCGATGCCAACCAGCAACCAGAAGAAAAGAGAAGGACATTTTAGCAAACACATTTCAAAACAGAGTAAGAGACCTGAGGGGGTTATGAATCAGTTTGGGAGACTATCGAACAAGTTCCATGTGTGTCTCACTTATGCTCAGCCGAGTCACAAAATCTAAAGCATTTCACGATATAATTTCAGGACAAGACGATCAATAACTAATAGCAACTTAGCTTAGCAGTGCGGAGGCAGCCACATTAGGACTTGATTTGAAGAGATGCTGCTGCCTCCCCATCAGTGCTTCTCAAGTAATGGGGTCTTTTGTCTTTTCTGTGACTGTGAGGAGCTTGAGGACTTTGCCCTTCATCCCTTTGTTGTTACAGAGTCTCTTGTGGAAATGGAAGATTGGCCCATAGGCGTGGGTGTGCGAGGAAGAGCCAGGCGGCCGTGCAGGCACATCAGACTTGAGCGGTCTTAATAAAGCTTCTCTCTATCCACCCCAGAGATCTCCTCACCCCAATTATACGCCTGACACCTCTACCCTCTTCCATCTCCTCTTATTTCTCACCCCCCCACCACCCCACACCATCCAGTTCCCAGCACTGATCATGCCTCTCCCTTTGCTGGGCTCAAAGCCCTGGAGGCGTGCACAACATCAGTCTGACGGTGGCGTTTGCTTCACAGTCTGCTGCCCAAACTGCATTAGCTATGAATCTGTTCTTGTGTTGATGAAAGATCACTGCTGTTCAGTCGCTGAGCATGTAAACTTAACTACAAAAACAAAAACGAGAAGTCAGCAACTTCTAAACTCAAATCTACAAGAAAATGCAGTTCCTTAAACATTACCTTTTTACTGGCGGCTGGATTTTCTAGTGTAAAATGTTGCCAAATGCAGACATTTTACCCTCCGCTCTTAAAAATAGAGGCCGACAGTGGCACCGCAATTTCCTGTGTACGTTTTTTGGAGAGGCAAAGAAGAGTTGATTTCAGGTATGTTACATCAGTCAGAGCTAAGTAAGCTAACTGGGAAGTGGCTGGGCAGCATTTAGCGACTAATAACTTACATGGTATTGGATCGGTGCATAGAGTCGCGTACTTGCCAAGAGGGACACAAGCATGACATTGAAGAAGCGTGTCCTTTCTTGGTTTAAAAGCAAAATTACATCAAGTGATACAGTTTTCTTAGCTTAAGAGATTGTTTCAACTGTTTCACTATTTGCCTTTACCCACTTAGTCACTGTATCCACATCACTGGTTATATTTATCAATAACGTTATTGTGTTATAAAACAACTAATAGTCCCTATAATACTGTCACAATATGGATACTTAAAGGACCATTCCAGAGTTACTACACGTCACTGTCCTTTGTAAACATCGGCCACGTAGGTTACACAAACCCCGCACCTTTTTTCGCAAAGTAACTTTGTCTATGAGATTCGTGTGACAACGTCAGTTAAAAAGAACATCTGTGTCAAAATCCTTCTTCACGCTAAATATTCAAATGAGGAAGGCAGCACTTGTAAGGAACTATTTTTCCAGGCGTAACAACTTTCACCTCCACGGCTCTTGGTTCCTCTCTCTCTTTCGCTCGGCGATTTTTCGACCAAATTAACGCAGACGTTCTCTTTAAAAGGGTGAATTTCCTACACCTGGCAACTTTCACATGTCCTATAGTGTTTCTGTACCCTGTTTCAACATGAATGACAGTGAATGGGCTTTAAAGATGCAGCCTTAGATCGACTAAAGTAAACACATGGTCACATTTGAACAATATGTGTAGAACATGGAGCGATCTCGGCTAATGGGGAGAACAACAACAATAAACATAGCCTGATATTTTTTAGAACAATGTGATGTCAAGCTGCGGTGGCCAATCAGACCTAGAGACAGCCACAAGAAAACAACCTTTTTGACCATGTGGCCTTGCATTGCAAACAATGATTTTTCCCACTGACACAAAAAAAAAACTTGCGCCGTCGCTGTTACGCCTAATTTAGTCTGAAAACTGTCCAACAAGAAACAGCTCAAGAGAAGCACATTGCAAAACACAGCCTGCCATTCCTGCTGTGTTGTCCGTTGTCACTGGAGACGCTGAGACATTTTCGCTGGTTTTACCTTCAGATGCTTTCAAGGTCACAGCTGGCCCGTATCTGGCCAGCCATCTGTTTCCAGCCGTCCCATGAGGCGTCCTGTCATCGGCGCTTCTTGGCCCTGTCCTCTACTGTCCACATTCAAGCTCACTGGGGAAATGCCCAGCCAGACACAATAGCCTCTCAGTGCTACACACTTCTGGACCAAGTTCTGCATTTGTTTCTACTCTGACTTCTTAACAATCTTACAGAAGAGCTCACCTTGCGGGAAAACTCAACCAGGTGTGTGCACTTTGTTAATATGTAATCCCACTGAGCATGCAATATTATATATATAGAGTAATATAGTTCATGTTGCCTACTATCACAAGTTTGTCTTGACTTTATAACCTGTGCGCAAATGACAACTATGTCCTTAGTCCACTGGCTTGGACAAAACCACAACATAAACAAAGAGGAGGTGTAAATAATACAGTAGTTGGTTTTAAATGTACAAAAACCAAAAGACAATGAATGCGACTATGAGCTAAAACACAGCAAAACCACATAACAAAAATACATTAGATCTGAGGCCAATTCTACTGTCACTGCTTCTTCATCCTAAAACATAATGATTGGCTTTTGTAGCTCTCTGTAACAATAAATACGAATGACACTTCTTCACAGAGGAAAACCACTTTTGTGTTTTTTTGAAGCGTAAAGAAAATCACCAGAGGGAAAAGGCTGTTGTTAGGCTATAAATGAACTACATCAAGGTCACATGACTTCAGCGTCCCCAACCTGAAGGCATCAGCTTCTGATTCGATTAAGCGTGCTAACTCGTTTAACCAAATTTAACCATTTAACCAAAAAACCAATTTATAAAACACGACACAAGGGAACCAGAAGTGCAAATATGCGTCATGACTTCATGTTTTAGGACTTGTTACTTCACAACTCTAAGTGTTAAATGTTTAAGAAAATTTACTTAATCCCTGCCATCAAGGCACGTGGATTGAAATGAGTTGAGTATGAGTTAGTCGTCAGTAACTTGACAGCACAGGCAGACAACCACAAAATCTTCATTGAATAACGTGCTACCATTAATTTGGCATCGCCAACTCAAACTGGTAAAAAAGAGCTTAGACATACAGAAAGCTGTCATAAAAAGTAAGTTCACACTTAGTTAAACAAAAATGAGAAAATATGTTTTCAGAGCCTTTAAATGGGTAATTAACCCTTCAGCCCTGCATAATTTAAGAGTTAGCACAATTCTTCAGTTGAGTTTGTCCTCGTTTGAAGAAAAACTCCTCATAAAAGTGCCAAATATTTAAAAGAATCCCCATCCTGATGTTTGATTAAAATGAGTAGATACATGATGGAGTAGACAATATCTCATTTTAAACATTGCTTCTGCAGCGATATATCAAAAACACATTGTCTGTAGATATCTCCTGAAGAAAGACCTTACTCTGCCGCATTATATCAAAATTCAATCTAAATTATACGTTAGAAAGATCACTGGAAAGTCTCCAAGTCTCCCGAAATTAAATCTTCTTCGACTTTTAATTACGCACGATCCACTTTACAAATCAGCATTGGTACCTCACCTCATTCAAACAGCAATCCACCAAGCAGGAGAGTGCAGCAGGTTTGTGCAGGCTGATGGAGACAGCAGCTGTCAGAGTATCTGTGAAGGAAAAATAAGAGATCGCTATTACATCTGTGTCAGTCTGTGACATAATGCAGGACAGCTTACAGTGATGCGTCCTGAGCCTCTGCGAGCAGGCAGAGCGATGCGGCTGTATCTTTCTTTAAAGAACTCCGAGTCTAAACGAACAAAATGGCAGAGTATTATGTACAATTACATTTTCATCAAGAAAATTGCTAGAATGTGACATAAAAATGGGAACTAAGTCGCTTTGAACTCTGGGGAACAGACTCAGTTAGTGAAGTCAGCAAAACAACAGGTTGCAAATTGCAGTAATTGAGCAAAAGTCTTTTGATAAATCGCAAAATTCAAACCAGCCAAATCTGAAGATGGCATCTCAGCCCACAGTCTGCTCTGACAATCTGCTCCCAGGAAAATGTGCTCACCTTGCCAGTGCTCGAACCTGAACTAAGCTTCAAAATCAGATTTATCTGCAAACTGATACGCTAAAAAACTTTATTTAAAAAATATGACAATCTAATTAATAGGTAATTTTCTCTGCTCTCAAGCGAGCAGATTCCCAAACATACACAAAATGTATTTAATTCCCTGCTCCATACTGCCTTTGCTGATTAGTTTTCAATTGAACATTCAGAATAAAAAAAGCAATTAGGGGTTCGATCTCATGGGTAATCACAGAGGAGTTTAAGAGCCAAATTCAAATTGTCAGTGACATACTTTTTGCAATTCTAGATATTCATTAACCTGGGCATTGTTCTGGAAAATCCCCGTGTTAGAAACTTCCTGTGCACCTTCTCCATAGCTGAACCTGAAGATAGTTGGCCGTAATCATTTATTAAGCTGTGCCTGCTGTGAAATGTAATGACTTAGTTGGATTCTGACCTGCACAAAGATTAATTCTGACAAATGGTGATGATGGAGGTTTTGACCTCCAGCCGAGCACATTTCAAGTAGTGGAGCCCAGAAAGACTTGCAGAGGCAGCATCCTCTGGATTAGTGAGCACACCAGCTGGCAGCCACATGCTGATGATGGTTCAGTTAAGGTTAAAGCAAAGCTCGCCCACTTGTTTATCTCCTCCACGCTCTCCAGTTCTCTTTATTTTGACGAAAGGACAAAAAGCCCTCAGATGGAAAGTGCGACCGCTCTGCTGCGTATCAATACCAGCCTATTCTGGTTGGCGTGACACCATCGGACATATGGTTATTGTTTGCTTGTTTTAGTGAGTGAATGCTGATGAAATGGGTCTCTGCTCACCGTTTACAGGAACTATTAGATCAGCTCCAAGGTTACAGTACTGCGTGGGAAAGAGGCTAAAACATCAAAAAAGCAGATAAGGCTTTTTGGAAAACAAATGCCAAATTCCAGACTCCAGACTATCTCTGAGTCACTTAAAGTTCCCAGACCACAATTGCCCCTAAATGCATCTTGATTAATGCCAACAGCACAGTGTGAGTGTATGTGCTTTACAGGAGAATCCAGAGGAGTTTTGGTAATGTAGATCAGCTGTGCCAGAATATCTTCCATCATCACCATCTACTTGCAATAGGGCCCGACCGATATGGGGCCGCTGCCAATACTGATACTAGAACACAATAGGATCGGATATCCGATATATTAGCCGATAATATCAGCTGAATGTGGTTATCAAAAACTTGTGGCAAAGATGTGTAATGGAGGCAGGAAATCTTACATTTTAACAAATTTTATTCCAAACATCAGTGCACTTAAGAGTAAACACTTAACTTATTAATGATTAAATATCACACCGCCCTCTGCTAATCAAACTCGTACTACGTCTA
>JAQLOL010000025.1:2692918-2704758 GCA_029783665.1 Naso thynnoides | reverse complement strand
GTATTCATATCTTTTTTTTTTTTTTGCCTTTATCATTATTTAGGGAGGGTTCCACTGAGAGCGAACCCTCTTTTTCAGGGACGCCCTGATCACATTCACACGGTCACTCATTCACACCTGGAATCTATACTGAGAAAGGTCAGATTTAAAAAACATTCGACGTACGAGAGCTGAGATGAGAGAGGTCACGGCTCTTGGTGTGTTTTGCATGTGTTGGCTTAAGCGGTCAACAATTAGTTAAAGCTGAGGTAGGCGACATCTGGAAATCAAGCTAGCTGTAGCGTGAGACTCCTGAGGAAGCAGCGCTGTTGGACCCTCCTCTCCATGTTTACGCTCCCGCTCGGGTTTTATTTTGTTTGTTGTCGCTCTCTCTTTTAAGTCCAGTTAACACAAAAGATTCATGTCAAGATGAAACAGTTGCAGGGAAAGTTGCAGCTGTGTAAACTGCTCCGTCTCAGCTCGACTCAAGCCGGCTGACGGTGACGCCTGCAGCTCAGCTTGTTGGGCTGCCAGAGGACAGTTTTAGAATGTAAGACACATCACAGACCAATCAGCTCGTAGCAATCTCCCCTTTAACTAAGAAATGCAGTGTAGAGCAGCCAATAGGAACACACGCTCTCTAAAGTGATCCATAATTGGTACAAAGGTCCGTCACGCTCTGAATACAGAGCCAAGGAGAGGAGCACAAGTCTACTTTTCTTTCAGACCACCTGAATTACAAAAAGTTGGAGGGTTATTCTTTCTTAGATGATTATATTGTTTCTTTTTTACCAGACGTGAGTAGGAGGTGTATTTACCTTGACATGTTTTGACAGTCGTCTGCAGTCCTCCTCAGAAGATTAAGGAGACTATTGAGATCAGAAAGCGGGCCCAAAACACCATCAACCAGGATGAGGAGGCGTTCGCGCTCTCCCACACCTGGGACTCTCTCACCCGGAGACCATCGGACGGCGGTCTCCGGCTTACAGGGAAGCACAGCTGATAATGACACCTCACGGCGACGTCGGATGACACTTCTGAGGACGACTGCAGACGACAGCCGAAACATGTCGAGGTAAATACATCTCCGACATGTCTGATTAAAAGAAACAATATAATCATTTATATTCTGTGAGGATTTGTTGCTTCTCTTGGATTTTTACTCGCTGTAAATTAAATATCCCAGAATTTCGGTCTGTTGGGAAAAAACAAGCAGTTTGAAGAAGTGACTTTAGCCTCTTTAACACCGCGATGAATATTTTTATTTCTTGACAGACGAACCTAAAAATAGGAAAACTAACCAATAAATGCAATAACCCTTTTAGCTGTTTGCCGTGTGAATGCATGTCGATGAAAATGATACACTAAGAAAGCATGACCTTTGACTTTCAATCAAGACATTTTTGAATCAGCGCTGAGACGTTCAAGAGAGCCTCACGATGCATCTATGGAGAATCGGTTATTTTTTTTCCCGACCACAACCATGCAACCTCTCTCCCACCCACTCACGCACACACAGACACAGCTGTGGGAGTGAGTCAACACATGGTTAATAAACTGACACACACTCTCTCGCTCTCTCTTGTAATGGAAGAGTTCAGGGCACTGTAGGGGAGGTGGAGGTGTGTTTTACTCACCCTGGACCGCTGCCCAGTTTGGATTCATATGACACTAACTGAAACCCCCCGATGAACCTCCGCAAACACCCCCCACCCCCCGACCCCCCACCCCCCACCCCCAACACATGTTTAAAAATAGCCTGGATTCGATGGAAACGAGCCCGGAGTTCTGAGAAACGGAGGAAAATGGCAAGCTAAGTGTGGGCGAGCAGACTTATCTTACACCATGTCTAAGCCAAATATTCAGTGCACATATGGTGACCGCTAAAATATACACAAATAAAAGAGTGGAGCTAAAGAATTGATTATAAACAGCCTACATCCACCCCCAAAGCTTGCACGCAGGTAAAACACTTCACACACACACACAGGCGCAGGGATTCAGAGTTAAATCATAACAGAAGCACTGCATGTTCTAAATTTAACACTTCCCTGATTTAAGCACAAAGGTATGAAGAGTGTTGTTGGTAGAAAAATCTGCCACAATTCCTATCTGCAGAGCACAGGGTGCATGCATAAGAAATCGGATAAAGAGCCTGAGGGAGAGGGAGAGTTGGGAATCCAATCTGAGTTTCAGAAACCATCAATGAACCTTTAACTTAAAACTGGGGCTTGCAAACTTTAACTCCACGCTGTCAATTCTAAGTGTGTACGGCGACATGAGGGGCGACGGGACTCGGCCAACTTTAAAGGAACAAGGTCAAACGGCTCTGCTATTTTTGGAAAGTTTGGTAATGAGATACAGTTAGCGTCCCATCTCAGGTACTCATGTCACAGCACACTACCGAGAGGAGAGCTATTTGTCCTGAGAAGACATGATAACTGAAAAAAAACAGAACACTTTCCGTGAACACTTCTATAAATTAAATATGTGAGTACCTGTCACCTGCTGAGCGTGTGCAGAGCAGGAATGGGATGTGACGGAGCGTTTCCGTGCGAAGGCAGCAGCTTCAGATGAAGAGGACAAAGAAAGGCTTATCTTAGGTCTTTAATTTCCTGCTTCATTTCACGTTTCAGGGCCATAAAAAAATTCTCATTTTCGAAAAACTGCAATAAGCAACAATGAGACATGATCATAACTCAGAAATACTTCCATAGTATCTATCAGCAGAGCACCTCCCTCCCGCAGTCAGCCTAATTGCTTGAGCCAGGATGTGACAAGCCAGACAATTGCTGCGCAACGGATTATTAAGAGAAAGCAAATAAAAATCTGATCGGATATTCAGTCTCACTCTGACAAAAACTCTTAACCCACAATGCCTTGCGAACCCTGTTAATGAGATCTGCACTGCGGCCTCAGGATGGGGTCAGCTTTTTCGACATTACCTTTCTTTACATAACTTGGCACGATACGTTCAGTGCAGCACATTTCGGCTGGATTTTACTCTTTCAGGACACACACCAGGGCCTGACACATATATCGGTTTGCTGATCGTATCAGCTGATGTTGGCCTATCGCTGACAAATCGATATCCTTACTTTTATTCTCAGATATGTGCCGATATCAAAATTGTGTTTTGAGGCCTGAAAAAATGCTTGGACTAGTGTTTGAAATTGTGTTTCTCCAGCAGAGGGCGCTCCATTATTCGGTAACTAATAAGTGAAGTATTTACTGTTCACTGTGCTGATGTTTGGAATAAAGTTTGTTTACATGGAAGACAACCTGTCTCCATTACAGATCTTTGTCACGGGCTTTTGATAACCACATTCAGCCGACATTATGCACAGGCTACATAAAATTGAAATATTCTTGCTCCCTGATGTCGGTATTGGCATCGGCTTAAACAACTCCCTATCAGTCGGGCCCCAACACATACAAACATGTAACCAAATGATCAGCTGTCATCGTGGCCAAACCTTATGTTTTTGTATTTTCACTGTAAAGTATTCACAACATAAGTGAAGTGGAAAAAGGAAAGAAATTCAAAACGTCACTGGCAGTTTCCCTAAGCCCGGGTTGGCCTTTTGAAATAGCTTTTTATTTTCTGTAAATCGATTTCTTAAAAAAAAAAAAATCAATTAAATTGACTGTTTGTTTCAGCTTTAGTTCAGTCAGAAAATGTAATTTTCAGAGGCACTTTCGGCTTTAGAAACTTATGACAGACATTTGTCATCACTCTTGACATCTCAAAAATATCAATAAATGATCAAAACAACAATTACTTGCAGCTTTAACTCGAGACCGAACTTCAGGAGATTGCTCTGTGTCACAACTTGACTGCTGTTCACTCGCATTCACAGCTCTCAGCCCTCACAAGATTACCTGCATTAAAATAACATAAAGAGGTTTCTTATCTGGAGATTGCACAAAGCGGGAGATTAGGCCTGCAGCTGACTCCTAAATCAAACCAAAATTTTAAAAATACAGTCTGGCAGAGAAGTTTGCCCAACTTGCTTGCATTATAACAACAAACGACGGAACCGTCTGAAATCAGATTGTGTAAAAATAAACACGGCTGACGAGAGATTCTCAGGCTTCATCAGCCAACTCAATAAAAGCCGACCTGTCTGTCTGCCGCATTGGCTCAACCTTCTTTTCTTTCGATTTCATTAGTCTACCGCTTGTGATATTCCAATCTGTGCAACCGAAGGCAGGATATGTGTTGTTTTACTACAGACTAACAGACACATGGTGCTTTGTGTGAGTAGCAACCACGACTGAGCTGAACTGAGGCTTTGTTGATAATGATGACATTTGAATTCTGAATCAGCATTTAAAGGCTATCAGATGTATGGCCGGGATTTGTGTGTCGTCTGTGACAGACGAGCGGAGCAGAGAGACAGACCCAGCAGACAGCTGCTGATGGTGATGCAAAAAAAGAAAAAGAAAAAAAAAAAAAACCTGGAAAGAAATAACCGAAAGAACCACAGTCTTGTTATTTCAGAGGCTGAACTGAAAACAAACACTCAGACACACACGCGCTCAATTTCTGCAGTTGCTCCCTGGCTTACAGATGGAGTATCCTGGCTGTTTGGGACGAATAAAAGCAAATGACCCAGCGGTCAGATTTGCAAGGTCAAAACTTTGCCTTCTTGAGGGGGATTACGGCATAAAATATGACAACAGACATTCAAAGCCACATTCAAAAGGTCTCAGGAGAACTTTGAAGATACAAAAAAAATGACAATCTCTACAGCCCTTGTAACGACTTCTTGTGCTGAGAAGCGGACGAACATCAGCTGTGCCTAACGTTCTTTTTAAGAGTGTGCACCGAATCAGAGAGAGGTGGTGAGGGGCCCGCGGTGTCGGGTAGGTCTTTCCAGGGAAATAACCTCTGGCACAAAGATGGATGGTTACATTTCCTGCAGCAACAACAACCGTTTGTTTGGGGGAAATAGGAAAGTAACTGGACTGTTAGTTCGAGCTGTGATAGCCACCGTGGCGGAAAAGGCAAAGAAAATACCTCCACTAAGGGAAACGAAAACCTCACAAATTGAAAGTCATGGCAAAGGACTTTACGGTGCTGCGCACAGCACTTGATTGAGAGCCAATCTGCGGCAAATGAAGCCCAGAAAAACCCACATCAGCACACACCTCGCCATGAAGATGGAGATGAGGGAAAAAAGGTGATACCACGGCGGAGGTGAGCAATACAGATTAGGGCCCGACCGATGTGTCGGTTTGCTCAAATTTTCAGCTGATATCGGACTATCGCAGATATAACGTTAACAGCGTATATGTTGTCACAGATGTGCTGATATAAAAACTGTTTTTTAAGGCCAGAAAAAAATGCTTGGACTAGTGACTTAAAATTGTGTCTTATGTAGTTTCTCCAGCAGAGGGCAGCCCATTATTTAATACCTTAAAGTGAAGCGCTCGCTGTTCAGCTGACACTCCAGTTTGTTAAAATGTAAGATATTCAGCTTCCGTTACATATATTTGTCACAAGTATTTGATAACCACATTCAGTCTATATTATGTATCTATAAAGTCAGCCCAAATATCAAATATCAGGATTAAACTGTTCCATAATATCGGTATTGGAGTCAAAAGTCCTGTATCAGTCATGCCCTAAAATGAATCACCAGTGCTGCCAATATAAACTGTGTTACAGCACTGATGCATTTTATAAAACCGCAATTCAGACGATTAATAAGAGAGACAGATGACTAAATGAAGAGAACATAACACACTTATTCAAATTGATGCAAAAGACTTGCAACGCTACCCACATCTGATTAATACAAGCTGCTGCGGTCATTTGCCACGATCAAAATCAAACAAACGTGAAACCGACACGAAATCGATGCACCATTTGAATGAGCCGCACCGAGTCCGTCGTCCCCTCACGTGTTTTCATCCTTCACAAAACAAGCAAACAAAGAACAAAGAAATCCTTTTTCTGGCTGCTTCTGATTCAGCACAGACCAGCCCAGGTGAATGCTGGTCCTTCACCCATTTACATGAACATGACGTGCTGTTGTGCTGCCTAACTCTTACGAAATTAAACAGAATTTCAAATGAAAAATCTATTGTCTAAATATAGTGAATATCAAATAAAAAAAATCAGTAACCAGAACTAAAAATACTGCTTCGACACAGCAATTAGGGCCAGCCAAAAAGACCATATAATTGTTTGTACTGATCATGGATTAGGAATGAGTGTTATTAAGTTTGAGGGCATTTGTTTGCTAAAATAGAAAATCCAAGTAAAAATGGGCTCCATTTCACAAGGGACTCTAAAACAACCCCTCGTATTACAAATCGATTCGCTCACTGAAATCGTGCATCAAGTGTGTCAGATTATAAAAAGGAGCTCAGTTGTGTTTTTTCTTTCATTTATTCATTTATTCACTTGTAGTCTGTGGAGAAAAAAAAAAACAGTTTGCGTTTCCTCACAAAGTTTTATTTACACGTTCATTTACATGAGCTTCTTCATCTGCATCAATACCCTCAGCTGCAATATCTCCAGCATTCAAGTCATTATCTCTTTGAGGGCTTGGGTCAGGTTTAGTAAAAAATTATTTATCAAACACAAAAACATGACAACGAAAAGCTTTTTGAGAAGAAACACACGCAAAGATTCAGAACGTTTCGGTCTTAATTAGGGCTTGATCGATTCATCGGTTGGCTGATATTATTGGCCGATATTGGGCTGCACAGATATATCGGTGTCAGTATATTGTTCACCAGTGTGGTTGGTATTAAAAAAGGTTTTAAAAGCCTGAAAATATGCTTGGACTAGTGATTTAAATCGATAGAATTAAATAGTTTGCGGCTCCATATTCAATAACTAATAACTGAAGTGCTAACTGTTCAGTGCACTGCAGTTTGAAAATAAGGTTTGTTAAGATGGAAGATATCCTCCATCACAAGCACTTGATAACCACATTCAGCCGATATTATATATGTACAGTATCAGCCAATATAAATCAGATATCGTAATTTTCTTATTCTCAATGATTGGTATCGCATCGTGCCTAAATTCCCATATCGGTCGGGCCCTAGTTTTACTGCAGTTAAGAGCATAAATATGGCAAAACCTGATACATAAAATGTTTAACAGCCTTAAATTAAATAATGTTTCCTTTTAAAAGCATAAACTTTCACAAGAGTATCTAAATTCTTCACTACCAGCGAGCAGGACAGGAGATGGGGAAGTCGAGGGGGGGGGCAGATGATTTGCTCCACTTTCAGCCTGGCTGGCTAATCAATGATGCGGGAGGTCTGGCCTCATTATGAAGTGATTAAGAGATCATTCGGAGCAACAAACCAATGCACTTTTGCCACCCCCCCTGCCCAAACAACTAAGAGTTCAACAATCAATAAGTGGTATGTATGGCCAGAGGCTATTTACAGAGACACTGGTTTCCTTATTTCAGTCGCTTCCTCCCATTAAACACAGGAGTGAGGAGAATCCAAGTGGATTTAGAGGAGAAGTTATGTCTCTCTGCTCTCCGTGGTGGCGAGAGGGAAAGTGCTGTGATGTCTGAATTATCCTAATCTGCTGGGAGTTAATATTATGCCACTGAGCGTTAGGGGTTTTTAAAATAAACAGGATTCTGGGGATTGTGGGTGACGCAGCTGAATGGGAGTTTTGGAGGATCTTTGCGCTTAGTCATCAGCTAATAATCCTTTAAAACGATGAAAATCCATGCACATATGAAGTCGCATTAGCTACTTCTTCACATGAAATATGCATGAAAAATGACAAGGATTCATTTTTGGATGATTCATTTTCTTTCCTTTCAAGCGAGATCCTTTTTTGTTGTGCACGCTGCTTCGAGCTGCCCTGTGGGTATCACGCACAGCCTCGTTACACAAGTCAAGGAGTGTGTGAGTGTGTGTGTGTGTGTGTGTGTGTGCTTCTAGATACCGAATATAATATTTACTTTCCTTCATCTAAAGGACAACTACTACGGGACTAAGGGAGGAAAAAAGCATGAATCTGCAGACCACAAACAACACACAGAAACCTCCGTGCATGACTCTACATGGAAATGAAACAAAAGGGAAAGAAAAGTCTTGAAAACAGCAACAGAGGTTTCTTAACAAAGATTCTTTCATGTGACGTGAGAACCTCTCCGGCCAAAACATATAAATCTGAGGCAATTCGCTGACATCGTAAGGTAGAGGTTATATTTCCCCCTCTAATTGCTGGCCTCCATCCACTGTGTTTCATGAAGCGCGACCAGATAGTCGTGCAGTGTTTCTGCCGCGCTGCTTGTGGCCGTGGCGGGTTGGCAAGCGGGGCCCCAGGCCATGTTCGACAAGGGGTTAACGTTTCTGAGGAGCAGCTTGACGAAACCACAGGAAGACAGCCAGTCTAGATGGACGGAGCGAGGTCTGTCACTTGTCCAGTTTGCGGTCTTCTTCTTCTCCCTCCCCTTTCCTCTAGCCTTCCGCTGAACTCAAAGCTTTTCCTCTTAAAATTTACACACTCATCAGCTCGGCTATAATTTCCAGTCCAGCACCAACCACACCAGGACCACAGGAGGGAAGCTACTGCACGCCTGTTTTGGGGATCAAAAGTAATAACAGGCCTGCCAAGGGTTCAAATCTAATAGCTGATGACTGTACTAGAGGGAGAGAAGGTTGTTAGCACTGGAAACATCCAACATATTCACCTTAATTTCCAGAGGGCTGCAATAATAATGGGAAAACAGATGTAACTAAATTGGTAGTATACATTATGTCAGTGCCACGGGGATTCTGGAAATTAACTTGAAATATAATGCAGGCCAATATACCTGGGAGATATTGTGCTCTGAATCAGCAAAACGATGAGGAAAAACTTTATTACAAGCACATTAAGAAAGTTATTTCTGCTCGGTTGGAAGAATGGCTGAAAACTATTAAGCAAAAAAAAAAAAAGTCACAGCCAGACAGGAAAGTGATGGAGGACCCACTTCAGCCGGGCTGCAGAAGGCACAAACCGATCTGCCTGCTATTCTTAACCTGTGCATTTGTAACGCTTGATGCAACATGTTAATGTGATTTCTTGCCAGCTGTGGCCAAACAGGGCCAGACCTGGAGGCCAAGGCCCGGTGGTCTCAGCAGATAGCCTGGACCTAACTGTGCTGTGTCAGCCCTGCATTATGGATGACGGTGAGCCTGCGGGGCTGACAGGTAATAATTCACTCCCCAGGGATCCCACACCCTTCACTGGACACGACGCAACCGGCCGGGAAAGGCTGTGGCTGTAGGGGAGGAACGCAACCTTGGATCCCACATCCTTACAGCCCGCCATCTTTCCCCCTTTTTTCTTTATCCACTTTAAGAAACCGGGTTCTTATTGGCCGCCCAGTTGCTAAGGGTTACCAGTCATTATCAAAATGAAATATGAGGTGCCACAGATCGGTGCCTCTCTCAGGTGCAGGGCCAAACAAAGTCCCCATATGTCGCGGATGAGGAGCCGAGATTAACTGTTGCTTCTTCAAGCACGACGCGGCACCGGCCCATTCTTCAGGCCAGCCCGGCACTGGAGGTCTGAGACAAATCACTGTTGTCCAGCTGCCACAACAATAGCACCAAAAATATTATCCAATGCTATCGAGTTCCACTGAGCTTGAAATGGGGGAAAATGAGCGTGAGTGAAGCAACTCAGTGGCTTCAAGCTCGCCTCGAGGTTTAATGTATCGTGTCTTCACATTTCCCTCAGAAACTCGGTTCGTCATTCTGTTCAGTCCAAACTGCAGACTCCTGTGTTTGTGTATGAGTGTTATATGGAGCTATGTTCAGATATTGAGCACTTTGTCTTGCTGATGTAAATGGAAATTGGCCTGCTGAACATCCCCCAAGGGCCACAGTCCTCAGCCCCTGGTTAGGAGCCTATTTCAACCATCATTACCCTGAGGACCCATTAGGAAGATGCCATCTGCACACATGGGCCCCTCCATCGGGGCCTCTTGTCATTTCAAACTAAAAGCAAGTGCTAAAATGGAAATTGGAAATAAAATTACAAACTGGGCTAAACGCACCATTAACCATGCTAACTGAGCGGACCTATCAGGGCCTGAAAATGAGAGCTGGACGAAGAGCAAGCAATTTACGGAGATGCTGAGGAAATGAAAGTACTGCCGGTGGGAGACTCACCCGTCAGCAAATGTGACTTTCCTGTTGGTGTTGGTTGGTTACAAGAAGAAGAGAGGAGTTGATTGTTTGTGAGCTTGGAACACCACAACAAACCGAGGTCGAATATAGATTTGTATGCACTATATATAGCATAAGCAGGAGCAGAGGCAGACATGCTGGTAGGTATCAGACAGACTAAGACGCGGGAGCATCTCACTCCTCCTGCAGGGCAGCAGCACCTCTGCTTGTCAGCACACCAGCAACATGTCAAATGGAATAACTTGAAACCACACTGCAACGTCCTCTGAGCACCACAGAGTGCTAAGTCACTGTACGACTGCAGCTGGAAACCGCAAGCCGTCAGCAGCCTCCCCATCCTGCGATATCACTGCAACAGCTGAGTCGTGCAAGGGCAATAGTAAACCGAAGAAAATCACAAGATCTGACCACAGTGGTTCCTCTGAATCAGCTGACTGCTTGGAGCAGGGAGCGCAGGATGTTTCCTCCACAACAACCACAACAAAAAAATTGCCTGTGCTGTTCAATCTAGGCAATTAACCCCTAAAAGGTCCGTCTCAGTCCATTTCTGACTTCTCTCCATTAGCAAATATCGCCCCTATCTTCTGCAAATGTTCAAATTCAACCAGGTGTTCACTTTAGTCGATGTCACACCGCATTTTTAAACCCCATTCGCTGCTATTCATCTTGAAACAGGGTATAGAAACACGATAGGACAGCGGTTCCCACAGTGGGGATCACAAGACACAGACAGGGGGTCATGAGATACCATCCAAAAAACAAAATGTTTTAAAAAATACTTTAACATTGCATATTAAACCCCTTAAATTGACATTATGGCGGTTGCTCTTTCGTGTTGTACCAATGCCCTTGTTTATATATGCGTTATATATATGCCACCTCCAGGGTTGATGGGGGTCACCAGTCTCTGGCATTGTTATTTCGGGGGGTCGTGGGCTGAAAAGTTTGGGAACCTCTGCTACGGGGGCACGAGAAAAGTCGCCAGGTATAAATAATTCCCCCTTCTAAAGAGAACGTCTGCGTTTATTTGGCCAAAATTCACTGAGCAAGAGAGAGAGAGGGGAGCCGGGAGCCGTGGAGACCAAAGTTATTACGCCTGGAAAAATAGTTCCTTACAAGGGCTGCCCTCCTAGCTGGAATATTAGCATGATGAAAGATTCTGACACAGACGTTCTTATTAAGTAACGTCACATTTTCAAGTACTTTTTATATACTACTGTACTGTTTATATATCTTGCTGATAGTGCCTTGTAGCTATATCTAACCACAACTAATTTTAGCTGTCCTGCTGTTTCTTTAAATGACTAACTGCTCTTATGTAGTGTAGCCGTCTCGTCTTTACCCGTTTTGTCATAAAAGCATCGTTGTGTGTCGTATGCTATTATCCCCTTACCTGTTTGAAACAGCCCTACCTTGTTCTTTTTTAACTATTCTTGCTCTGCATGTCCTGGCACTTCTATGTATTTTTTTGGGGGTATCTTACTTCTGTGTTCTATCTTTTGAGGAGCTCTTTAAAACATCTTGGTCGGGGGCCTGCAGATGAAAATGAGCCTTTTGGCCAAATCTGGCATGTTTACATTTTGATGTTTTATCAATATGCATCGTCCCTTATTAAATAAACTGAAACTGAAACTTTCATCCTTTACTGAATATGGACAAAATTTAAACAAGCATGACACCTCACAGAT
>JAQLOL010000025.1:2665997-2678366 GCA_029783665.1 Naso thynnoides | reverse complement strand
GTAATCTGCGCAAGTGTTTCTCAAAAGCACTTCAGAGAGCCGTCGCCTCTGCAGTCCAAGGGCCCAATTTACAGAAGACAGGATTACAACGCCAGATTATCTCAGTGGCGTTATCAAGGCTGTCCTCCCAAATAGCATCATTACCCATCAGAAAGAAAGCAGGCGTGCGAGGGGAGATGGAAGAAGAAGAGGAAGAGGAGCGGCTATCTCCGCATCCCCTCTGGTCTGTCTGATGGTTTTCGGGATTTCAGGGATTATTACACTGAGAATTTCCTGGGAGTTAACAGTAGTTTAGAGCACATGGCATCACCTGCACACACACACACACACACACACACACACACACACACACACAAAAGCAAGGAAGGAGTACTGCAGTGAAGGGCTGAACCACGACTGTGCTGGAAAATCACAATCCTGACTTGCCACAGTTGGATGTGTTTTTGGATACAGCAGGTATCACTCGTAGTATGAAAATAAAAACCAGATTTATATGGTGTCATGGTGCTTGAATGGATTATAAATGGACTTAAAAGCCCATACGAGGAATTTTTAATTAGTTATGAAGCATCTAAAATTAAAACTGATGTCTCACATCTTACCTACATCAGCAAATGAGACCATCGGCGAGGAAATTGGTAATTACTATCTCATCTTTTCCAGTGCCTTTGACCAGTCTGCTCAGTCAGTGGAAACACTACAAAACGCTTTCAGCACACAGACTGGAAGAGACGATCTGTTGTTTACGAGCATGATTGATCGGCTGTTCTCTTTTTTACTATCAGTGGTTGGAAGCAGGAGGATGTTTTTCTTCAGATAAGTTCGATATTATACGTTTACGACCAAACCGGTATTGTGCAAATAAGCAGCTTGTTTCTTTCATTCTCTTTCAAAACAGATGCTTGCTCAAGAAGATCTTGACGACAGAAAGCAGTACTGCTTTTGTCCACATGGGGTGCTACAATCAACACAAAATGAAAGATTTTAAAGACCCTCTTTTGAGATTAAAGAGGGTCTTTAATGTAGAAGATTGGGGCTTGAGTTCTGCATGAAGCCAAAGACTAATAACTTTTGTTAACTTTTAAGTTGCTACATGAAGCCAAATGCTAACTGTAAGGCCAGCAAGGCCTCTAACCCAATGCCACTCTGTGTGCTACGTCAGAAGTGAAAATATAACCGAATCTTCCATGAGTGAGTGTAACTTTAGCTGCCTGGATGTGTGTGTGTGTGTGTGTGTAATATCACCCCTCATTTCAATGGGACAAAGTCAATCGCAGTGCTGATCCAAGGAACTGATGTAATTAAACTGCAGTTTTTCTGGAGTGATGATGCTGAATAGGATGTTGCTGTGTCCTGAGCTTGTGGACATGCATCATCACAAGCTAATGCAGTGCAACTAAATTCAATACAGGGTTACACAATAAACAGGGAACAAGACGACAAGGAAGTTTTTGACACACTGTGCTCCTTCAGCACAATCCTGTCTCAAATCCCACTCACACTCCTTATTAGCAACATCAAAATGTTTTGAAAGAAATGTAAATTTTGATGACACGTCTCCTAAATATTCTCTTTCTATATATTTTACCTGGCTTGCATGTCACGTTAAATTCAAATTACTTGACGACATTTGACTTAATTGAACTGGCAACTGCTGACTTCAGCTGCTCCTGCTCCAAGTACTTGAAAAAACTCAGATGAGTTGTGTGAACTGCACATGGGACTGAACGACATCATGATTATCTGAAGCCTTTGACTTTTTGTTTTTCAGCTCAGCTGTTTTTTTAGTCTTATCATCAGAATCACAATAAGAACTTTTTGCTTGAGCGAAGAGAAAACAACTTCAGGCAGCTGTTTCTCTTATGTAACTAAACAAAGGTTCTTATTCATATCGCCTGTCAGTCAAGAAGCATGTCTAGACGCTTGTTTTGCTGCGACCTCATCATATGTTCGTCATCAGGGCTTTGTCTTAACTACTTACATCACTCGGCCAAAACGAACGGGGCTGCATGAGCCGCAGCCTCGGGCTCGCCGCAGCAGTCGTTTTGTCACTAGAATTACAGCCTTGTATCCATCAAACCCGGGTAAACAATTGCAGAAACAGCACATGGTGAGGCAGCTGCGGCACTCTGTGAGATTCATCACAGTGACACATGATGCATCTCACACAGAAAAAAAATGTGTGTTTGATGGTGGAAGCACTGATGTTCTCTGTGCAAAAAGTTCTGAAATTCATGATCAAAAGGTGAAGCGAGGTCCCTCAAAGAGAAGCTTTGGCTCATGCTCATCCACCCACCAGCTCCACAGTCAGAGGCGCATTACAGACACAGAGAAGCTGAAGTGGATGTCGATCGGCAGGCGCTGGGCCCTTAAGGGCATATGAATAACAATTAAGAATGATTTTTTAGTGGGAGTTAGTGGGAGATTCGGCTGCAGTCTCAGCTTCATCTGCCGTGCTGGGCCTGGTGGGCTCCGGGTCGAGGCTGGGTAAGCGGCCTCTTACACCGCTCCCCGGGGATGTTTACCAGCCAGGCTCAGCAGCTCACATTGGGTTGACCTTCCCCTGCCTGCTGGCTCCCTAATTCCCTCTCTCTCTCTGTCACTGGTGGGCAGTTAAACAGCGAGTCACGTTACAAAAAGAGCCAGAAAAGCCCCCTTGCCCTGGGCAGATCAAGGGCGGTATTTTAAACAGATCAGATCGCATCATTTGCAGCCTTTTGCAGTGTGGGGCGAATAAATCTCTGAGCTTTTAAATGCCGGTGATTAAACGTTTTACTGCGTCCGTCTGCCGTCCCTCTGGAGCGGGAACTGGTCCGAGAGCAATATATATTTTTTTTGTTCGCCATTTGTTTAATGACTTGCAATATCGATATTTTTTTGCACTGCGGAGAATGTGTGGAGTCAAATATTGGCCTTGTTATTAAAAGCCTAATCTGCCTGGCCCTCAATATCAGTTTTCCCACAGAAAGGTTAGCCAGAAGCTCCCATTTGTCGAAGGGCAGCCGTGCAGATTAGCAGAACACGGTAGTTGTAGTTTGTCAAGAAAATGTCAAGATAATAATGTCAAGAAAATGTCAGAGCCAAAAAACACGACTGCTTGGCTCCTAACTGAGGGTTTAGTCTCAGAAACTTTACTAACCTTGAAAGGGAAATGGATGTAATTGATGTATTGATTTAAATTTGGGTGAATTAGAATATCTGAATCCTTCAGGGAAATCAGATCTTTCCAGAAGCAAAGCAATTATGAGCAATTACAGTGCAAACATACAAAATCATATCCAGGCTGTGTTGTTTGTCTTCTCATTTAGTTTTAGTTTGATGAACGGCAGGAAACAAAATGCTAATTGGAAAACAACAAATAAATAGGCTGCACTTTGGAAAAGATATGCATATTTTCCACTTTTTGTTTTGAAGAAATGAATATTTTTTTTAAATAAAAAATAAATGACATAGTGTGCAAACATCTGCATGACAGTCTCTCATTCTGCTATTTGTTTTTCACTGAAAATACTGAAATGTTTTCAGTCTATCTGAGCAAGATTAAAACTGGGGTTATGGAGTTTCCATGTTATCCCCATGTTTGTGTGGATTTCCCCAGGTGCTTCGGTTTCCTCCACCATTAAAACACAGATGTAAAGCTATCTCCTAATGCAGTGGCCGCTAACTGCTCCTCGGGGATGGGTTAAATGCTACTTTACCTGTACGCTGTACATGTGACCAATAAAGTACCTTTGATTCTGGAGAGCCAGCAAGATTTGAAAAGTACATTTCCTCAGACGAACCAACCCCTCCCCTCGAGGCTTATTCAACACACACACACACACACACACACAGACATGCCAGAGACAGAGACAGAGAAGTGCCATGCATCAGAACTGCTCCATGACAGAGTGGAGAGAAGACGACGGTTCTGTTGTAGTCAAGACCACACTAACCGAGACCAGGACTTGACTGAGACCAGAATGTGCAGAGACCGAGTCAAGACCAAGGCCATTAAAAAATGTTCCTCTGATCTCGAGGTGGCCATAGAATTTTGATGTTTTCCCAGCCATCTCAGTGAGCACCGCCTTGCACAACCTGCAATCTGCCGACTGTTTTCTCTTGTATTTGTTTTGCTTATGAATTCTCTGTGACTGAGGTAAACAAAACTTCAAGACATCAAAATACAAATGGCTCATGTTATTGGCTGCATCTGAAGAAGCAAGTTTTACATCCAGCCACAGTCATTGTGTTAACAGTAAATCTGTTGTGGTCTTGATTAGTCTTGATAAAAATCCAGAGTCCCCCCCATGTTCGAGGCCAAATGCGTTCGATTCCCAGATGAGACCAGCACCTTCAAAAAGTTGTCTCGAGACCGGTCTCAAGACCAAGACTGATCTTGAGGACTACAACACTCGCCGTCGGCACATCGCTCTCAGCTTTATTCAACTGCGGTGCCTCTTTCAGCGGTATGAAAACACAGAACGTCTTCAAAATGAATGAGAAAAACAAACACGGCATCAGGAAGACAGCAACCATTGCATCACTTTTCAGGTTAGCTACCTCAGTCATCGCCACTGATGAAAAGTCACACTGATGTTGACTCTGATTCTACTTCTTTTGGCTCGTAGCCCTCTCCACTTGGGTCTTTCTCTTTCTGCTTTGTTTAGCAGTCGAAGCTGCTGTGTGTACAGCTGCTAATGTGGCTGCAGTCTCTGTGCCATTTTTCTCCATATGAGCGACTCACTCAGCCGTAGCTTTCTGTGTCGCGTTTGCGCAAGACTCTGGTAAAGTGTAATGAATGCAGAGGCAGAGTGCGGGAAGGCAGGACAGACAGGTAGGCAACAAATTAATTAATTGTTTGGTTGGACATATTACAGGCTTGCTGAGGCTGCAGACAATGGAATTTTTAATTATTTTTTCTCAGAATGTGTAATATTTTGATTGCAATCAGACTGGTGGTGGAGGTTTTCTACAAATATGACGAAAAATGCTTCTAAACAAAATTACCAACCTCAGCTTTAAAGCAACACCATGTAACTTTGAATGCGACCCATGGCTTCGAACAACAAAACAAAACGACGCACATTAATATGCAGCACAAAACAGCAATTTTAGTGAAACTGGGTTTGGTTTTCCCTCTGTGTCTGATCTTTGCCCTATTCACAGGTCTTCAGATTTGACGGAAACAAACATAAACGGACAGAAGGCATTTTAATGCTCCTTTTTATCACAGGCACTTTTACAAAAACCTCTTTCTGCTGGAACTGCTGCAGTTGTCCCTGACTGGTCAATCAAAAGCTTCCAGGCTGCTACAATTTGTTTACAGCATTTATTTACAAAGTAAAGAGGCAGCGGTTGCTGCAGGGTTTCAATTTATACTTTATTGACAATTTTAAAATGTTACGAGAAATGCAGTTTCAGTTCTATCCACATTACCGTGGGCACGGTCTAAATTATCAGATGCTTTTATTTCACTGAAAACAAAAAATCCACTGGTAATTCAGTGTTTATCAAAAAACTGAGCTGTGCCGAAGGAAACACGGTGCTGATTAAAAACAGAGAAGGTGTTGATGACCCATAACTCATCGGGGCATTTTGCATCCGCTCCCCTTGTAAAACCCTCTGTCATACCTGTTATGCCCCCCCCCCACACACACCCACACACACACGCACACACACACACACACACACACACACACACACACAAACAAACACACGAACACACAAAGGTGCGTTTGCAGCTCAGAAAGACTAATTAGATTGTCAAAGAGAAAGAGGGAAAGGGGCCTAATGTAACACTAGCCCCTCCCCAGGTGAAATGACACCAATTAATGCAGTATTGCATTAGACTGTGACTGCCCCCCCCACCCCCCATCCCCCCACACACACCTTGAGGTGACAGGCGCAGTGACACATCATGGAGGCCTGACACTTTCCTCAGGCTGTTGTGGAGGAAAAAAAAAATGAAGCAAACAAACAAGTAAGAAACAAAGTCACCACAGGAGGGGAAGTGGCGGAGGCACGATGATGATGATGATGCGGCTGAAACATCCTGCACGTCGCATTTTTTTTTGCCCTTTATTTGGGCTGGCAGGCTCAGGCACGCTGAGATCAGCTGTCACACTGATGAGAATGGATGTGCTGGAAATGAGAATCCTTCATGAAGAGGTAATTCATGACATCCTGTTTTATTTCCTTTTTTTTTTTTTCTTTTTCATTTGGTCTCTGTCTCAGCTGCTCAGCGCTCACTGTTGTGTTGTTCCTGCACAGTATTTTCACCAGAGATCACCTGTCAATCAAACAGTGTGGACAGCATGTGGTGGCACCTTCTTTTTGATATCTGACCATGAGGTTCAGCAGGTGGCGCTCTTTTCTTCTCATCTTTTCAAGCATGTTGTCCATCACACTCGTAACACAGTTCACACTTTCTTCTCCTGGTTATTTGGAACAATAAGAAAACTTTACTTGTTACATAGATAAACAGTATATTTTTCCTCTGGAAACCATCCGGTAGCACTTTATAATAACTACACACTTTTAGGCATTCGTTAAGCATTAATAAATTCTGAATTCATCATTAGTTAAGCATTAATAAATACTGAATTATCATTTATAAGGCATTGTTCCTACATGAAAAGGGTTAGGGTTAGAGTTAGGGGTAGGGGTAACCCTGAGGACTTCCTGCGTTCACAAGTGCTGCAGGAAGGAACATCAGTGATGAAGTAATTTTGCATGTTATTGCAACACATTTAAGGCCATCTGCATGAAGCTTGTCATGTGTCGTTTTCACATTAATGTCATGCAGACGTATGATCTAGTCTTACAAATGTTAAGATTATTTTTATGACAAATCTAAACCCCTAACCTTAACCGATCCTTTCCAAACCCAACCAGACTAAAACGAGGGCTGGCCGATATGGTCTAAAAATAAAATCCCCGATTTTTTCATACCACATTCGATTTTTGATTTTAAGGAATTATTTTTGAACTGAAATGACAAAGGAATTATTTGAAATATGTTGTTTTTTTTCTTTCAAATAAAACATGAATTTCCCTATTGGAAATAAAATGCAAATATAGCTTTAACTAAACTAAATCTTTTTTTAAATAAAGATTTGTTCAAACAAAGATGGATGCTCCAGCCGTAGACCACCGCGTGGAAAATAGATTTTCATGATTTTCATTTTTTAGCACTATCCAAACAAATTAATTCGAATTTCGATTTGATTTATTGCCCTAACTACAACTATTTTAAAACATATAACCTCATGTTTACTTTTGTTGCCATGACAATGAAGTCACTTGACTTTGACAATAAAAAAACATCTTTTCCTGCATGTGCAAAACCTCATAAAATATGGACACTCAAAAAGCTTAAAATGTGTGACATGAAACAAAATTCTCTTAAAATTGTTTTTTTTTTTTTTTTGGTCACACATCATTTAATGAAATGACATTTTAAAAGACTTCCTTTTTTAAACAAGAAACCATCACAAATGATATTTTTAAGGAATGTTTCGTGAAATCCCGTGTTATTAATCATGTACGCCACCTTCGTGGCAAATATATCAGAAGAAAAGCGGCCAATCTTTGTCCTCTTCTCACCCTAATATTTAATATAACATCAAACACAATAATGGACTGAAGATTTTGTGGAGCTGCTGTACTAAACATTTTAAGATTAATAAATTTTTAACTCACCAGCCGAGACGAGAGTGATAAACCTTTACGTTTCAGTATCCTAATTTATTTGCAGTTTATCTTTTATCTAATCCTCCCTTTTTGCCGATGATTATTTTTATTTTTATTTTTATTTCTGACCTTTACACGAACGAGGACCATAACTCTCTCTTTACTGGAGCCCTGTCAACCAAAGCACCGTCGCCACAAAAGCATAAAGCAACTTCGACAACTTGTAAAGAGAAAAAAGCTCACATCAAATCAAAAGCACCGCATCACCTTTGAAAGGTGACGGCGGGTCAGAAGACGACTTCCTGCTCATCAGGGTCAAACATACAAATCAAAGATAAGGAAAGGCAGCTTCGCGTTGAGTCAAACTCAAACTTGCGAGGAGGAAGTGATTTTTGCAAAGCTGAGTTTCCCCACAGAAACAGTTCCTGGCCACAGGAAAGACCCATAAAACAGCACAGACCATGAGTCACTGTAAATTTCACTGAACCCAACACTAATGGCATTCCTTCAGCTAAAGTGCCAGCTCCTCTTAAAAAGGCTCATTTTCAGCCCATGTGTGGATTTGCTTTGGAACCATACATGTATTTATTTTACTTATTAACCAAATGACGTGTTTCATTTCAAAGCGCGGCATATGAAGAAACAATGTGGCCACAGACGACTTTTCTCATTATCAGCTGTTTAGAGAGCAGAGACTAAACCACCAGCTCGGCTGCAGTCAGTGACGCTTTAAACCAAAGGAAACCAGCATGACTTCGTCCTGACTCCTCTGCACAGAACAACCTTTCATCGCTTTAAAGGAACAGTTCAGCGGCTTGGGTGGATATGCTTATTTGTTCTCTTGCAGAGATCAAAACCACTCTCATGTTGGTCTGTTAAAAAATGGAGTGGGAACCCTTTGCTTGGGCTGGAAGTGGAGGAAACAGCTCATCTGGATCTGTCCAACAACAAAAAACATCCACATATCAGCACCCCCATGAATTCTCTTTTTTTTTTTTTTGTGCAAAAAAGTGAAAAAAACAAAGCCAACTGTTTTCCTCTAGAGCAGCAGTAGCAGCATGTCGTGCATTAGCAATAACCAGTGGTGTAAAAAATGAACAACTACTGTTCACTTTTCATGCTCCACATGTTTGAAACAAATTGCCAGAAAACGGCTTGTCTGCTGCAACTCTCACTTCTTTTTGATCACAGCCGAAGACTTTTCTGTTTGCCACTGTGTTTAAATAAACCAGATTTAAGGGTTGATATCTCACACTGCACTGTAACTTTTATGCTCCTGTTTTACCTCTGCTGTCGACTATTTTAGACGAGACGAAACAGTTGTAGGGAAAGTTGCAGCGGTCTGAGCTCGAATGAAGCTGATGGTGTCACCTGTGGCTCAAGTTGCCAGAGGCCAGTTTTAGCACGAAAGGAATATCACTTGTTTCAACAGCCAGTCAGATCGTAGATACGACACCTGTCGCCAGAGACAGTTAATAGAAAGCGAGATGTCTCCCTGACCTTTCATTTCCTGTATCGGTGTCACATGGTTTTCATCACAGCCCCGCCCATTTGGGAGACTAGAAGCACTCTTGAGTCCATTCATTCTTCTGGGAAAAATGAACGTGATCACAGATTATGACGAACTCTTTTGCCCCATCCTCACCAAGAATACATGTTGGACCCATTTTTTTTTTAAAAAGACTCGTATCTTCCAAACATTCTGACACAAAAATAGCATTTTTCGGACACATGAATCAGGAGGAAATTAACTTTGTTCCAGACCTGTCTCTGTCTCAGCAACACATTCTCGCGAGATCTGGGGAACCGAAGCTTCCCGCCTCGCTTCACAATTGACGTAAACGGACATTTAAATGGCCTCATAGGTGAAACCGTGAATTAAAAGTTAAAACTTACATTCAACAAATATCGTGGGATGCAAAATCCATCTGCTTTAATCCATTCACACGACGTTATAACACTTCCAGACGAGGCGGAGGGACGGTAGTTCCTAACTCTCTCCTACTCCGCCCACTTAGGAGATTGGAAGCCTATATACTATTTCACACCATTGGCACAGCGTACAGTGAATGATCTTGTGTTGATAACTATCTTTGCTGTCGCTAAGAGGCGCAGCGTAGAGCAGCTAGTAGGAAAACATGCACGCTCTCTGAAATGAACTGTAATTGGTGAAAAGTGTCTGAATACAGAGCCAAGGAGAGGAGCAGAAGTCTAGCGTTCTTTCTGAATTACAATATGCTAAAAGGTTATTATGGGATCTTTGCCGAATGACACGAGAAATAAATTGCCTAACTCGGCTTTACCAGAATGAAATTGGACTTTGATAAAAGTACAAGAAAATACATGTATTTTTGATTTACTGGCAACTATGTGTAAGTCACAGAAAATTAGCAACAAGGTGTTAAATTTATTTTCATTTTGTTGCCACTTAAAATCTAAAGTATAGCAAATCATTCCAGGCTGCTAAAAGGCTTAATTTGTTGCCACAGATTACAATGTATTTATTTATTTACCCGTATACTTAGCCTGCTTCACCTTTCAGTCATTTCACATTCGTTCTGCTGCACATTCTTATACACTCAAGAGCTGACCAGCTCGTCCACACATCATTAATCCAAGAAGAAAATAAATAAATAAATAAAATGTACAACTTGCGACACTTCGACACCTTACAAACACAAATCATAATGATATGCCTGTCAGTGGTGAAGCAGCAGTAAAACACATCAATAATCCCAAGACTGACCTTCTTGTTAAGATACATCGCTCTGATTTGCAAATAAACAAACAAACAAAAAGCCTTAAAAATTGATCTTCTGATATTAAAAACAAGGTAAATTAGACTCATTCAGGCTGATTC
Source organism: Naso thynnoides (assembly GCA_029783665.1). Taxonomy (NCBI): domain Eukaryota; kingdom Metazoa; phylum Chordata; class Actinopteri; order Acanthuriformes; family Acanthuridae; genus Naso; species Naso thynnoides. The sequence goes on along the minus strand of JAQLOL010000025.1, from coordinate 2,667,832 downwards.
AGATGTTTCAAGATGCCTCAAACAAAATGACAAGAGCTCAACTTGGGAATACACATGAAAATATGATTCCCGAGAGGAAACGATGCTGTTTGGATGTTTTTTAATGATTTTCTAAATAATAAACAAGATCAGAGTTGTCTTCATTTATTTCAATAAAGCCGCAGCTTGTCACAGTTCTGTTTGACAATCAAAAATCAGGGTGGGTAAGTCACTCTTTGCAATGAAAAAAAATGTAAATGTCAGTTAAACCGACAGATTAAAAGAGAGGATATCAAAGTGGAGAGTGGCCTCATCCTCTGTGTTTGTAATGATTCATGTTGGCACAGAGTTTTGAGAGTTGTGGGAATAAAGTGTGAATGCCAGCAGTGACAGCAGCTCCCGCTCAGCTGCTGATGTTGGAGGATTACACTCATGATGCTTCTGGATGTGTATTTATTATAGCAGTCAGCAGATATCTGCGATTTCACACAGCACATAAATGGAAAACGCTTCTCTCATCGACTCCTTTCTACTGTATCTTGACGGTTGCCCTCTTCGCTGACTCCTGCACTCACAGCTCATTTCAAGGCAGAACACGTAGTAACAGCAGACTCTGCTGTTACCGATTCCCTCATATAATACTTCAGCAGCCATGCAGCCTTCGCCCTGTGTACCATATATATCTGCATAGAAACATGGTGACTGTTTTACTGCTGTGTAATTTTCCGCAAATCCCAGGCCGGAGCTGCAGAGTGGGCTTCAATGTACCTTTGATAATTGCTGTCCTTGTATGTTACCTTGCTCAAATGAGGGTCAGTCATGAGTTAAGTTGCTGAAATGGAGAAGATAGCAGAAGCGTGAAATGGAGGGAAAACAGGACCGGAGAGATGCCGAAAATGCAAAGTGTCGGAATGAGAAAAAAGGAAAAAGAAAAGGGGATTTAAAAGAGGAGACGGCATCTGCAACACAAAGTTTTTAGCTTCTGTGGCGACTTTGGTAGAATCTGTATGTTACAAACGAAACACAGCTGAGTATTTGGCCGTGGGTTCAGATTTCTTTTGCAAAAATGCACAAAAATAAAAGTCACACTGGACTAAAAGCAGCACATACATCTGCATTAAGCATATTTCGTTCCATTAAATACAGGGTTGTATCTGCAGCTCTCTGCAGCTTCAAACCTCCATTAGCTTATTCATGCATGTCCTGCATTCAAGTCACAGTAGAAAAATGGAAAAATGTCTGATTGTTAAAACTTGGAAGCACTAAATCATTAATTCTACATAGTTATTCCTGCAGCCTGACTGACTTTACTGCTTGAAGACTCAACTAGATGAGTACCTGAGTCTGATTTCAAGGAATCAGTGACTTGAAAGTCTTGAATCATGACCTGCAATGTGATAAAGAAGACTTGAGACTGAACTTTGACACAGTTAATATAGTTTTTTAAAAAACATTGCACTGCTTTAAACAATGCCTTTGCAGCCTTTTATATATGTTTGTTGACACCTTTTTAGTTTTTGGGTCACAACCGAACTGGGACTTGGACCCAAATGCACGACTCGATAAATGAGGTTCAAAAGAACAGTCTTTAATAACAAAGTACAGAAGAAAATCGCTCCAATGGAGGAAAAATTACTATGACAAAGAAAAGACCAGACAAAGCATCAAAATAACACAAAACTATGGCAAAAGCAAGACAAAGTATCAAAATAGAACAAAACCTGACTTGACAAAATGGCATGAAGATGGCGCAGGTTCTCTGACAAACATGACAAGACAAACTGGCCCAGAACAAAGGGAAATGCAGACTTTAAATACACAAGGTAATGGGGAACAGGTGGAAACAATAAGGACAA
>JAQLOL010000025.1:2638597-2665968 GCA_029783665.1 Naso thynnoides | reverse complement strand
CCTTAACTCGATACCATGCCTACGAGGATTCAAATTCTGCAAAGAATTTCCAATGGAGTGTGGCCAGACCCGTTTCACGAAGTAAATTTATTCGTGAAGTGGATTATGGGTCCCGTTTACCCGACTTATTGCATGCAAACAAGCTCAGAAAAACAGAAAGTTTGTTTCTTGTCTGAAACAGCTGAGAGTTTAAGAGAATACCCTGCAGCTAAAGAACCACATTTTTTTTTGGGGAATTGCTGACAACCAAAACAGAGATACAAGAGATACTGAATAGCAGTGAAAGAAAAACTCCAGTGGTGTATTCTCAATGTCCTGTGACTGCTGGATGTGTAAGGGGGTAACTGTTTGCTATAAGGTTAACTGTCACAGCTGCATTTTCTCACCCCTACGGGTCAAAAACTGCTAAATGCAATTTTAGAGTCAGTTAGCTTTTGCTTCTGATATTGAAGCCGCAGACCACCAATATTGCCTCTGCAGTAAGTGTAACATACAGCACATATGGAGCCTGCTGTAGCTCATCTTTTCATCACAGCCCCACAAATATCTTCTCAAATCCCATTAGCCCATAAAATATATCATGAGCTTTACATTCAGACAGGTTTCATTTCAGCTGCTTTTCCGCCACGTCGCCTCACACTGAATCCACGCCTGTGATATCTCGCCGCGGCCCCGTGCGGCTCATAACATGATTCTTCCTGCCGAGTCATAATTCAATAAGGCTGAGTCTGCAGACACGCCACAGCTGGCCGGTCACTCAATCTCATCCTTGCCCATTCTGCTCATTGGCAGATAAGAGACAGTGATTGCACTCTGTCACTTTTATTCCCTCGCTCTGTGGAAGAGAGATGGGGGGGTTGGGGAGGGGGCGAACTGTGACGGCCTGCTGCTTGATCAAATCAGCCCTCCTGCAATCTCCCCCAACTGCCGAGCCCCCCGCCCCCCCACCCCGACTCCTGTGCGCCTGCTGGCATTTGAAATGTGAATCTCTCATGCAGCAGTGGAGAAAAGTGAAAAAGCTGCAGACGTCAAAATGGTGGCATTTCTTAGACGGCGACATCTTTCTTTTCACAGTCCCCCCTCAGAGCAGATGATTATTCAACCATAAGAAGTCGTTTCGAAGTTTTTTTTTTTAAAGTTATTCAGCCGACTTTTTGTCATTTTCAAGTCTAAGAGCAGCTGCAAAAGTTGAACACAGGTCAGCTTTAGCAGGAAGTTGATCCTTTGAAACTCCTGTTTAAGAGAAATAGGATCAAGGTCACTGAGTATGCCATCCCACACACTGACAGCACCTTAAGCCTTCACCTTTTAACCTTTGCTCCACAGCGCAAACGACAAGCCAATGAGCTTGTGAGTTGTGTGTTTGTGTGTGCACAGCTGGGAGTTTGTGGAGGTAGTAAACAGGTACCGGAGGGTTTATGATGTGGCCTGTGAGGAAAAATGTCCTGAGTTATGAGCTGTGTGTCTGTCTCGGAGTCCTAGTAGATTTACATTTTTGAGGGCCAATGTAAGTGGTAAAGACTGAGAATAATTTTGGAAACTGAACATGTTTTTTTGTCCACAAAGGGATGTTTTATGTTACAAACTAAACTAAATGCAGAAGGTACCAGTGGAATCAAGTTGCTCTGCAAACTTTACTGTTTGCCTTGATTTTCTGCCTTTGATGTATCAGTTGTACAAGCTGTCATGCTGTGTATGAACAATATTCAGCCTAAAGCTCAAAAATGTTATGTATATATATTTTGCAATACTCTCTATTATTTTTCAGCCTCTATTTTTGGACTAATTAATAGCTTAAACACAGCATCTGCATCTGGCTGCAGGTTTAGGATGCCAGACAACAACATGATTTCTTAAAAAAGTGTCTTTATGTTTGTTTAGCTGCTGATGTCACGCATCACTATTATCGTGATGTGACTGAGAGACTGTTTATTAACCACCACACCATCCGCTCTACATCTGACTTCAGTTAGCCTGAAACAGCAAAATCACAGATGCACGTTTGGAGATGGGCGCCAAGCATTTCACTTTATTGTGAGCAGTGATCTGTGATTCCGATTTATAAATAAATGTCATTTTGCAGGGTCAAAACTTGTGGATTACAGAGGAAAAAAGGACCATTCCAGGGTCACTACATGTCATTGTACTTTGTCTACACTGGCCACATAGGTTACATGAACCCCGCCCATTTTTCCCCAAATAGTTTTATCTATGATGAATCATGCTTGTTCACATTTTGTCCATATTTAATCAACGGTACAGAAAGAAGCTGAAAATGTGTGACAATGTTAGTTAAAAAGAGCGTCTGTGTCAAAATCCTTCTTCATGCTAATATTCCAGCTTGGAAGGCAGCACTTGTGAGAGTGATTTTTTTCCAGGCGTAACAACTTCTTTAGAGGGATGAGTGCCTATAGCTAGCAACTTTCACCTGCCCTATAGTGTTTCTATACCCTATTTCAACAAGAATGGCAGTGAATGGGCTTTCAAAATGCAATCTGACATCTATTAAAGCAAACACACGGTCACATTTGAACAACATTTGTAGAAAATGGGGACAATCTCTGCTAATGGTGACAGGTCAAACGTAGACTGGTTGGCCTTTGAACATTTATCACACAGCTTAAAGCACACACTGTGAGATTTTTAGTAAAGAACATGCAAAGGAGAATTCATTTTTAAGGCCATAAACTGTAGAATGGAGGATAAATGTTCACACACAAATAAAGTGAATAAATTGTACACTTTGTAAAATAAAGAGGAGTGATTTCAGTAAGTCTTGGTTTTAGGTTTATGGTTCGATTTAGGATAAAGGCAAAGAATCAATTCATCAAAAGTAGTTTAAGGGTAATTCTTTTAAAAAAATTTTTTTAATTTACTTTTAATCATAATTGTATCTTGATAATCGTATCCAGCTGTACAAATAGTTTATCTAAAAATAATGTGTTGAGAAAAAATCCATATTCAAACAGCTGCTGAGGAAATCTTTGGACTCTGCTTTTCTCCAATAAATAAATATATAAATGAATAAAATTATTAAAAAAATAGACAAGCGCAGGAGTTTGAGAGGCCGAACTCACATAACTGGCACGTAAAACAAAAACTACAGTCAGACAACATGTGAGATAAGTGAGATCAGTTCACTTTTTTAATTTGTGTGAGCTGACCCTTTAAAGCTTGTATGAGTTACCAGACAATGCATCAAGTCAAGGAGGGCAAGTGCATAAATCTGTGTCATCTGCAGCTGCAGGAACAGAGGACATTCGATGGTTCAGGTCAAATCAGTCCTGCTGGACACACACATCCCGCATAGTTACGTTTGTGTGTGTTTGTATGTGCATACGTACTTTGTGTGAGTGTGTGTGTGTGTGCCCTGAGAGGACACATCACTGCTGCTCCGAAACTCTCCAAAGACAACCTGAGAACAAGATAATGACCTGCTGGCCTCGGCCAAAATGCTCCGGCTGCCCGTCTCACACCACAGTTTTTTCCTGGCAGCAGATGAAAGTCAAACCTCTCTATAGAGATACCTTCACTTTACCTGGAACGGGACCTCGTTGTGTCTTCTGTGTAATTGAAAGGTGGAGGTGCATCCTGCAGGTAAAGGTAAAATGTTAAAAAAGCTTCAGCACATGGCCACATAACGGGGCTGACGATCGGCCAAAACGGGCGCAGTGATGGTCAGTTAATGCTCTGAAACCACAGAGCTGCGAATCAGCTTTCCAGTCACGCAGAATATGTGAAACAAGGACGTGGAACATGATGCATTTGATTACAGGCTTCTGACTGACCTTTAACGCTCCTGTGTGGAGAAATGAAATCTGTTTCCTGCAGTCTCTATTCCCAATTCTGCTGCTCGTTTTTCTCTTCCTTCTGTGGAGCGAGCAACTGTAGCCAGATCGGCAATGTTCAACACATTTCTTGCATACATATTCATAAAGTCGTGCATGTCGGCCACCTGTTTGCCATTGATCAGCATTTATTGTGGAGAGGCTCACAGATGCACAGCGATTTGGTGCTTAAGCAGCTCTGTGGCGCCCCAGAGGAGCCGGAGAGGAAGTCTCGTCTCCATGATCGGGTGTCTGAAGGTGACATTCCAGGAGTTACAATAGTTTGTGATTAAGTGCTGACATTTTCTTTTTGTCGTCCTCTCTTCCCTCTGGCTCGTGGTTTCCAGTGCTACCCAAAATGGTTTGCAACACTCCCCAGAGAACAAGTACAAACTTGTTTCATTCAGCTACACAGAGTGATGGTAATAATGGAGTGTCAGATTGTATATTTGAGAAAAACTGAGACTGAAAACTGAAACTCCAAACATTTCTTGTCATGTAGCTTTATCACATTTTTCTCTGTTGAGACTCCTGCAGGTGCTGAAGTTGCTCTTTTCGTCTCTTACATGATTTATTTCTTCCTGTGTGATCACTCAACATCACTCTTATAAAGGACTAACACTGTCAGAATTTTGGCTGCATCCACACACGTCTGTAAACATCTGTCCAAATAACTCTCTCTCTCTCTCTATTGTTCCTTAGAAATGTGTGAACTTTTCTCATTTCTCTATTTTGTGCCTCCTCATCTCCTCCGCCCTCTTGCCTGTGACCTGGAGATCAGTCCCCGTGCAGCCTTCTAAAGCAGGGGTTCCTACACTTTTCAGTCCACGACTTCCAAAATAATAATAATGCCAGAGACTGGGGACCCCTGTCGACCCTGGAGGTGGCATATAATGTTGTGCACAGCCACACAAATGCATTATTAGGCTCACACGGGCATCAATACAACACAAAAGAACAACAGCCTAACAGCCACAATATTATTTAAAATTATGACATGGCATTTGTTGAACACTTGACTCTGATTGGTCAATTGCAGCATTCTAAGGTCTGTTATTTTTTTTATAGCAGACCATTGCCATGAATAACAGACTGTTTTTAGGGACACTGTTTGGACCCGGCTCATCCAAGATCTCCGGAGGTTCACATCTGGTGTCTGTGTGTCTATCATCCGTTCACTGTGCTTTGTGAAAAGGTGAAGCGACAGACTGAGGATGACATGTTTTCAAAGCATTAATCAATGCAACAGTTTCAGGCACGCCCGCTGGTTTGGGAGTTTCTTTCGGGACAGAGCCTGTAGTTGACTGCTGCAAGAGTAACATGGCTCCTTCAAGAGTGTTTGATTAAGCGAAGGTGAGAGACCCGTGAGTTGTGTGTGTGTGTGGAGCAACTGAAAGAGAGCAGGCAGTTAGCAGTTAATTTAGCAATTAAGCAGTTGATTGGATGAACTGTGCTGACTTAAATTGTTAGTGAATTAAAACCGCAGCTCCTCAAGATTGAGGTGGTTTCTCCTGTGTCCGGTTTGGCTACTGCTGGTAAAGTGAAGCAGCAACAACCTTCCCAGCGATGGTCCAGACCTGAAACAGGAAACAGCTAACGTTAACGCTACGTTGCTATGCAAGCAGTTCCAACTGTAGAATTGAACGGACTATTTTTTTTTTCTTTTTGGCGGAGGACATAAAGTCATTTTTGAATCAATAAAATAATATTTAAATTGTTATTTTGTGTCATATATAGGATTTGTTTAGTAAATAACCATGTAATAAGCAGGATAATGTCAAGTTAGTTGATCATTATTGCGAAAAGAACCCGTTCAGGCTGATGCTGGACCCCGATGCGAAATCACCCTGTCAGGGTTCTTCTTGCAATGATGAGCGGTTCACTCATCATTAGCTCTTACAAAATTTGAGAAAGAATATATTCAGAATTTATACAATAATGGGTTAAATATGCAATTTTAAGTTATTTAAAAAATGTATTTGTGTTTTGGAAGGCATCTTGTGACCTCCCTCTGTGTCTCACGACTCCCTGAGGGGTCCCGACCCCCACTTGGGGAACCACCGTCCTAAAGGAATTCTCATTTTCTGAAATGCTGGAGGAGTGACGAGAAGTCATCGACAAGATTTCCAAAGACATAAATTTTGGCCTGTTTATATTCTGCCTGAACTGTTGGTCCTCAAACCTCAATACACCCTAAAAAAGGCGACGTGGCAGCCAAGTTTCTGAAAGCAGCTGTTGACACAAGCAGATCAAAATGGGCGTCATCAGCTAATACTTCATCCATCTGGCCCCAAACTCCTCCTCGCTACAAGAACTTGTTTATTCATGAGGATGTATGCCCAAGTATGGGGGGTGATTGATAATTTAGTGGCCTGAGGTAGAAGCAGATGTGTCATACCATTCTGGTTTCATGCACACGCAGCCCAACTCTTTGAGTGATTACGTAGAAAGTTTCAAGTTAATAACTTCTGTGGTTTTTCTGTTTTGGGTGATTAAAGAATTGCAAGTGAGCATGTGTGAAGAAATGGACATCAGGCCTCGTGCAGTCATCCCCAACCTTTGTCTCACAGCTTCACCCAATCAGGTGGACATGTAGGCAATACCAGGGGAGGGTACATGTGGCACAGGTGTTTATGTGGTCATTTCAAGTTATTCAAAATAAAACATCAAATTACATATACATTATTACTATATATATACATCAATATTATATATATCTATACTTAAACAGTATGCCCCTATATTATACATCCATCCCTGTAGATGTATATGGGTATAGAGCTCAAATGTACTTTCATATTAATAGTATATATGCATATATACATATAGAAGCATATATACACATAAAGACACTATTACATACATATATCTATATACATATACATATACCAAAAGTAAGCATCTACATTTCAATTTTATATTTATTAATACTTTTGTTTTTATTGTTTTATTTTTACATTTATTCAGTGTGTTACACGTTTTCATTTCCATATGGAAACTGTTCCGCAGAGGTACTTCTTTTACTGAGATACATCTTTGTTTCACATTTGCTCTAGTCTTTGTTTTTGCAAAAATTAATGGTGATCTCAGTTCATATTGACTGACTTTGGAAGAGCCTCTGGATGCAGTGGGGTAGCAGGTTATTTTTAACTCTGAACATAATTTGTGTGCTTCTGAAATCCTCTAAATCACTGAATTTGAGTGCATGTGAATTTGTTGGTTGTCAATAATCAGCTCCACTTATGATCCTAATTGCCCTCTTCTGTAGAATGAAGACTGAACTGGCGATTAATTTGTGTGCATTTCCCCAGATTTCGACACAGTAAGTGATATATGGGACTATGAAGCAATTATACAGCATGTGCAATGAATTTTGGTTGAGGATGTCCTTGTTTTGTGCAGTATTCCAATTGATTTTGATAATTTGGTCTTTACATAGTCAACATTAGGCTTCCAGCTTAATCTGTGGTCTATAATAACTCCCCAAAATTTATTTTCATATACTTTTTTTAATGTTGTTTATCCTGATTTGTGCCTGATCAATAATTTTGTGGTATACGAATAATATAAATTTAGTTTTATTTAAGTTTAATGATGATTTATTGATGTCGAACCAACGTTTGAAAATCTCGGACTCCCTTTCAACTGTATCCAGGAGCTCTTCCAAATCTTTTCCAGAACACAACAACACGATATCATCGGCAAGCAGAACACATTTCAAGAAATCTGACACATTACAAATGTCATTTATATACAGTATAAATAGTTTAGGGTCCAGGATTGATCCCTGTGGTACTCCACGTGTCACCTGCTGCAGGTCAGATTTAACATTGTCTAACTGTAAATCCTGTTGTCTGTTGTCTAAATAATCCCAAAGCCATACATATGCTGCTCCTCTTATGCCATATCTTTCTAGTTTTTTCCATCAATAATGTATGCTCTATTGTATCAAATGCCTTTTTTAAGTCAGTGAACACCCCAACCGTATATTCCTTGTTATCTGTTGCTGTGGATACTTATTCAGTCAGATCCATCACTGCCATTGCAGTGGATCCGTTTGAGAGAAATCCATGCTGATGTGCACTCAGTAAATTGTGTTTTTCAATAAAATTGTCATGTCTTATAGCAAATAGCTTTCCAACATTTTTGAAAACTGAGGAAGAAGTGAAATTGATCTGTAGTGTGGGTGAAGCTTCTTACAGCATAGAGATGAAGTGAGACGCAGAATCAAACATGGCAGAGAGAGATGACTGCACAGAGGCCGATGTTGTCCATTTTCTCAAACAGTGGTGACCCACAAATTTAAACCAGCTGCAACAGAAAAATCACAAAAGTTATTGATTTTAAGCTTTCTGCATCATCGTGTACAGAGTTAAATTGCAAGTGCATGAAATGAGAGCTGTATAACTCATCTGCTTCTACCTTGTACTCATCTGAACATTGAATCTGTATTAATACGCTACAAAAATAGTTCCTTGTGAATGAACTAATTCCTTCTTGAGAAATGCTGCAGAAAATACTTTAAGGAAATTCCTTAGAATGATTTTATTTTTGAGACATGAACTGCAACAATATTGACTTTGGTCTTGATTTGACTGAACCATTAACAACCAACCTGTCGTGTTTATTAAAAGTAAGAATGAGCACGAAACAGACCTGGTACGAGGGTCATTTTTATACTTTGGTGTAAAATGGGATACACCGAAATTAAAATTTATGGCCCAAACCGAAAACTTAATGCATTTTTTTCCCCGCAGGTTTTCATTTATTTTGCCATTTCTTCACCATTTTATACAATAAACAAATGTGCTTTAATCGTGCTTTTCAAAGAAAAATTAATTATTTTACAAAATTACAGTTACCTTTTGCTCTGGCACTGTCACTGGACACCTTTTTGCCTTTTCAAAGACATCAGCCATGCATATTGTTGTAACTTTATTTGAGGAAAATATTTTCAATAAGGATTTATAAGTTAATAATGCATGAAACATTTAAGTTAATATTGCATCTTGAACAGTAATGTGAAACATTGAGTTAACAGTAGACTGTACCTTTCATTTCATGTTTGATATTTTAATTACAAGTGCAGAGAAAAATAGTTAAATGCTCTCAGTTAACTGTTAGGTCTTAATGGTCTTAATTACCCCTGTCTGCTCTCAGAGCAGAAGAAAGGGAGAACTTTCTGTTCACTGTTTACTTCAGCCTCACTCCCGTACTCTGGCTGTTTTTTTTGCAGTGTATTTCTTGGTCAGTCACGAGCTATCGTCATGTATCTCCCCTTTTCCCACACTAAAGTGACGTACAATTTTAAGAAATGTTTGTGTCATCATTTTTGAAGTTAAAGAATAAGCTACAATAGACAGGGTGTGTGCGCTGGGACTAATGTTGGGGGGAACTTTTCTTATCGCTGCTGCTGCCGTCGTCTCTTCCCGTATTTAGCTAGCATCAGCGTAGCAAGCTGCTCAACATGCTGCTTTGCATGCATTTTACCGTAATAACACGTGCTCCCTCACTCCATGCCAGTTGCTGTGATAGATAGAGACACATACATGTAACTATATACACGTGTCTATATTTGAATATAAACATGTATCTATACAGATATACACACATGGGGTTGCTGTTTCATGTAATCAAAAACGACCTTCTTCGGTAAAAATTATTCTGCCTTTTAACTTAAATGGCTGAACACACAAAGGGCTGTTTTTGCTATATGTGGTTAAATAATTTTGGCCGGCCGAACATTCAGTGCATCCCTAGGTGCAAACTAAGTCAACTGAACCAAAGGAGTGAAAGACACCGGAATTCTGCTCCATCACATCAATTTTTACAAGACCTTCCTTCACTCATTGTATATTAGACACTTTTCATGCCTTGACAAATAGGTTTTGTTAATGCATCCTTCACTGAATGTGGATCTATTGTTGTCTGAAATGGCTCTAGTGCCGTAATGCAGCACATTCACCCAGACAGTGAAAGAGTGCACCTGAAAAACAGTTGTGAGGCCCATTTAGACATATTGGGTCCATTTTCTCTCTAATAACTCCATCAGCTCTGCTCTCAAACTCTGAACAAGTTAAAACTCCTCTGTGATAAGAGTCTAATAAGTAATCACAATAAACGAGGAGACTGCTGAGCAAGAAGAAGTAAAAATAATCGCTGGAGGGAAAAACACACCTCGGAGCGGAAAATGCTTACTTATGAGTCAGCTTATTTGATAATATTCGACGTTAACTGCTGAAAACTGGAAATCACTTTCGCTGAGCACTTGCTGAGAAGTTATATAACGGTTAATCAACACCAGCCAACTTCCACCTACCAATGAAGTTGTGCTGCTGCCAAAAATGAGAAGAGTTCCGAGTTTAACCTCCTGTCAGAAAGTGACAAGTTTCAGCTCCCAGTTGCAGGAGTGATCAGAGGGAATCTTACACGAACCCCCGCGCTCAACTAGCCCTCCTCAAATATTACCGGCTTCAAAGAGGATGCGAGCGGAAGAGAGGAGACCGAGGCTCCTCCAGGAGAGAAAAAGGACTCATATTTAATTCAGCAGTGCAGAGGCTCACCCACAGATACATGCGTAACAAGAGTTTCCTCTTTGTTTTTGTGTTAAACAAGAGGATTTTATGGACCCACAGCATCTCGAGCTAACACTTAAACTGTGGTACAGACAGACCACCGAATAACCTACTTTTGAAACGGTAAGCCATGTAAATTTCAAGCAAGAGGAAAAAGTGGCAAATTCTGAAAAGGGTTATTCGTCATGTGGGTCTGCAGAGTTTTACTTCTTTAATATCACATTCTCTTTTGAAAATTACTCAAGGATCAAAGAATGCCAAGAAGAAAATGTTAAATCAACAATGAAGCTGGAACTCAACTCAAGTTAGAGTTTTAAAAAATTCCTCCCAAAGTTCTGCAACTTTCTTTGTCATCATATCTTGGGGGAAGAGTGAGTTTCAGCACGTGATTTCTGTGTTTACACCGTGAGCAACTATTTCTGTTGTGACCAACAGCAGCAGGTGCGCTCGTGCCGTTTTGAGAAAAACAGTTGAATCACTCTATTTGTCTAACATTTAGAGTCTGGGCGGCTCAGTGACTCAGTGTTTGCTGGTGTTTCCCTCACAGCGAGAAGCTCTGAGTTTAAATCATTGCAAACTGGATTTTCCGGCGTCTTCGCACAGTCTGACAGCAGGCTCAAGTCAACAGAAGACAACAGATTTCATCATCAGCAGTCTGAGACACCTGATTTCAGTTTCACATAAAGGTAGCCTGATTCACCACATGTCGTCTGTGAGACTGCCATTGGGCCACTGTCTTGACTGGCAGCGTCTTCCCTTCACCTGTCTGCATGTTTCTGTTTTGCAGGGACACCATCACTCAGTGCTTTTGCATGCACAGTGTAGTTGAGCTATAACTATAGTCGGGCATTAAGTTGGATTAATTTCCTTGTCCAAGTATACAAGCGCAGGGGAGTATCAAATTATTGATGCAAGTATGTCTGACTTCCCCACAGTAGGTGGCGATATGCCCCCATTCAGCTGGCTGACCTTTTTCCAGTTGACCTAACTAGCTACAAACAAGTTAGCAAGCAGCAAGCAGATTTCTTTTTAAACAGTGGAAATATGGGCAACTTTATACCGATGTACACTCTGTATATGCTTTACTTTTAGTACAAATTACTATAGATGCATGCTACCCCTTGTGCTTATTGTGTTCTTGTTTTCTTCTTGGTTTTCTTTAACAAATTTATCGTGTCGGCGCCCCGGACCACAGCAGTGGCATACAGCTGGAGTTGGTCCGTGAAATGACTGCCCGCTGCTTCTAGAATCAGGGTGGGTCAAATGCAGAGGACAAATCTCTCTGTGTTGTAATTGCACGTGTGAGTTCTTGCGCCCGACCTATGGGTCAATAGTTTGACTCCATCCTCCTTCAGCTCAGCTCAGTTTTCACTGAGAATCAATCTAGTAACAAGGTCTGTCTTAAAAACTGCATAGACAAGTTTTCTGACCGGACCAATCAGCGACTAGCGCTGGTGGTTAAGTTAAATGGCGTAGAAGTCAAACGCTTGTTTGCAGTAGTTCAATCATGGCGGAGGCCTACAGGTTTGGTTTACCAAGGCACCAAAAACTCCTCGCTTTTGAAAACTTCAGAATTTTAAATACAAGGAATGCTCCAACCAGACAGATAGAAACCTTGGGGACACGAAATGGACTGCTTGCTTGTGATTACTATGCTTAGGGAAGAATAGGAGCCTTTAGTGGGAGTATTTCCACTGATCTGTGCAGTGTGGATGCGAGACATGCAGCCTCGGGTACAACACAACACGCTAAAAAATACCATAAAAAAAGGCACTAAAACTGATGAAAATAGCCAGTATCACAACACAATATAACGACGTCTCTGTGATTATTTTACTTGTGGAAAACTAACGTTAGCCGCCACTCATCTTGTCCGAAGCCTGCAGACTATGGACGTTTGAGTCGTTGTCTCTGGAGAGCAAGAGGCCGGGGCTTCCGCTGTTAGTGGTCAGCTGTGACCTGCAGCTGCATCTGCTCAGTGACAATGTGGTTTTATTCAAAACAAAATAACACTTTAACTGTCTCTTTGAATAAGTCACTTGTTAACTTAAAAATCCTGGGATGATTTATCAAACAAGCTTATTTCCAACACAATGGAACTGAAGCATGCAGATAGACTGAAAAACTAAGGAGGGAAAGTTATGAATCATAATTTTGAGTGGTTGTTCAGTAACTTGTGTCCAAACATTAAGTGACCTCGGGTGAATTTTGGATCAATGTTCACTGGAGCTCAAAGGTCAAAACAAATAAATTTTTGTGAACTGTTGTTTCAAAGGTCGACCATAAACTGTCAAAAAGCTTTAGGCAAACGTAAAGGAGATGCCTGAAAAGTCTTGAACATCTTCATTTAAATGAAAATGTAGCCAAATTTATCTGCATATGAAGTCTGTGCAACATGGTTGAAAGCTCAAGAGCAAGTGACCAAAGGAGCTCAAAAGCAGAGTTGGCAGTTTTATCCAGTGAACAATATTTGTTACATCGGTTGAAATGGTCTTTTCATCACTACAGCAATCAAATAATCTCTGAAAAACGACAGATAAGGAACCATCATCTGTAGCTGCTGTAAGTAAAAGATTTTTATTCCTTGAAAATCATGAGTAAAGCACATTTATTTAATTTATGGTGAAAAAATTGGCAAAATATATGAAAACTGCAAAAAACAGTGTTCAGTATTTGATTTTCGACCAAGTGTTTCATTGTTTCAATTTTGATTTCGGCCACAGCTTTTCATTTCGGTGCGTCACTGGAAAGATCCAATCAAATGCTGCCCTGCCTCCCTGTGCGCACTCACACTTGCCGTACACGAACTTCACTTTAATCACTTTGTCACCGCTGGAGGAATTCCTCGTCTTATTAGTGATGGTGATAAACGAGGAAGTTGAAAGGCCTAAAACTGATGCATGATAGCCATCTTTCTGTTGTCACGTTTCTTTTTAAAATTCATTATGATAATATTTTGTATTTTATACCACTGAATGAGACGTGAGGTAACATAGTTAAATAAAGTTGACAGCGATGTGTCATGCTCCTGCCTCGGCTCTGTTACGGAGCAGTTGTGACGTGGAGGCACTGCGCTTTTAGGAGTCCTGAGGGGAGGGGGCTGGTTCAGGTGAAGCCCAGAGGGGATGTTACTTTTCAAATGTTTTACAAAAGTTACAGTCGCCTACGACTCCTGCACAGAGGTCAGAGACTAGTACTGTGAAGGTATCGTTAACTTTGCGGGATCGTGGTAGCCAAAGTGCTTCGGTGCCGCTGTGGAAATGTGACGGACCAAACGGCAGGTCTTGCGGGCAAAAAGTGTAGTTGTGTTTCAGCTGCAGTGTAGCAGAGAGGAGGGAACTTGGAATTACGCGGACCATCGACTCCTCGTCACACGCCGAGGACGAAAAACAATCCAAATCACAGACTGTAACGTTTCTGAACAAGGCAGAGGCAGGCCGCAGTGAGGAAGATCGCATGTAGGAAGCGTTCTCTCAAACTTCAGTGTCGAGTTCAGCTTAGATTTGTTGAGGAATGAGCCAACCACACTTTACTTTCATTTTCTTTTCAGTGACTGCGCTCAGCTGTGAAAAAAAAACAAACCCTCCAGCAGTGAGGCACCTGCCTGCTCAACTGTGTGTGGAATTTTTTTTTTGTCTCAGCAGAGGTACATAGTCAGGCAGCCCACAGAGGAGGAAGGAAACGAAGGTAAATGCTCGTTTAGCTCATGAAATGGCCAACTGGACAGTACTGTGAAAAAAATCACTTTGTCAGTTTACGTAGACAGTTAACTAGTGACTGCAGGGTTAAGAAAAGAGCACTGGATGTGAGCTGGGTCATTTATAAATCATTGTTCCATCATTGTTCAATGTTCAGTTTTCTTCCTCGCCAAAGACATTTAATATGACAATTATTTGCACATGCTTAAAAAGGAAACAAAGCAATGTAAGAAAAAATAAAATAAAAAAATGGATGATAAACAGGGGCATACATTCCCAGTCTTAATTTAAATGAATAAATTAGTAAATAAATGAATGAGTGAATGAATGAATGTGGACTTGATACTGAGGCACTGTGTATTGTATGGCTTTCATGTCCTGTTTAAACCATGTTGTGGATGTTCGTCAGCATCATGAATGAAAGACATTTGAAGTTTTCTCATTGAAAACCCAGACTGCTATCAGCTACACTGCAAAGGAAACTTTTACATTATTCACACTGAACTTATATTTATATTTTGGTTGAATCAAACGATTTGAAACCGATTTTTACACATTTTCTAGCATGATTCAAAGAGTCACGACAGTTTTGAAGAACTGCTGTGTAACTGGCGCTAATATGTTACATATAGCAACATATAGTTTTTTGATGCTTTGGTTAATCATACCAAAACCTTTATACTTCAGATTTGTGGTAAATCTCCTGCATGAGCCTGAGTTGTAGTGACACTACAAGAAGTTACAAGCTACTAAAGGGACAGTTTCATATTTTGACGTATCTGTGTTATGGAGCCGCCAGTGAAGCCACAAATATCTTATTACAGCTCCATTGTGTAAACAGAGACGTGAAAAAAAGAGTGAAATAGTGTTTCTGTCATACTGATGAATTAGGATGTTTTAGCTCTGGAATAAGCGGTTGCCTTTGGTAAGAAAACACATTAGCTGCTACAACTCAGGGTCACATTTGAACCATTTGCATGATGAACACTTTGATACTGTGACATAATAAATCTCACTGTCTCTATCACAGGAAAACATCCATTTGGTAAAAATCACTGCTGATTTACTGAAACACAAACATACATTAAAGTTCTCGTGTGTTTATTCTATATGGATCGGGCGACCTTTCCCGCCCACACGCAGGCTGCATTCGCACAAATAATGTCTGCAAACGCAGTGTTTGCTGCTAACCAGCAGCTGCTGCCAGACTGAAGGGTCACCGTTACAGCAGGAAAACAAAGTGAAGCCTGCGTTCTTTAAAAGTATTGAGGCTCTTATGGTCATATGACGTGGATTTGATGATATGTTGGCACGACGGGCGCTCATAACAGAAGAGCGGGGAGGAAGACGGAGGGCGTGTTGGGGTTTTATATTGGATTTCACTGAAGGGAAGCAAAGAGACGAGTCACAGGTCTGAGAGGGCATAGAGAGAGCAGACACCAGTAAGTGTTTCCAGGAGTTTCTCTCTGACCTTTAAGGCTGCGGCACACGGTATTTTCTCTTTATCAGAAATGGGCTGTGACGTTTCTTCTTTTGGGACTATTTCTCATTTTTTTTCCTCATGGTCAGGAATTATTCTAAGAGCACTTGGTTTTACTTTACATAGTGAAAACAAAACTGCGTTAAAAGTATTTACCTGAGGGGCTCGAGTGACTGTGGGGGCTCAGTCTAGTTGGTAATCAATGATATGTCTCCAAAAGGAAAGGATACTGGCTGTAAATGTATCTGAGAGGTCGCTCGCTCTCTGTGTGTGAGAGCTCCTGAGCTCATAGTCATAATTCTGATTTCTAAATTATGGGATCAGATCAGTCTCGGTATCAAGGGATGCACAGTGAAGGATTCACAAATGTATTTCATGATTTACACATGAACCACTTTCACATAAATATTTTTCAATGCTCACAAAAATAGTTTTTATTGTATTTAAATGTAAAACAAACTCACATAAATCTGGACGGATAGTTTAAAAAAGTCATTTGAATCAATATTCTGTTACAGTCCATCTTTGCTAATGACATTTCAACAATATTTATTTTTAAATGATTGTGGATGTAGCTGCATACTGAAAAATGAGTATCTTATGTCAAATGATTCAGAAGAAGGGTTGCATGTTCAGAGGTACTGGATGGAAGACGATCATAAGTCGATGCAAAGAGCACTACTTTAATACTTCTTATTTTAAAAATCGCCAAAAATCAAGTGTTTTGTGTATTCATGATGTTCTCCAGTTTAAATTCACCAAACGTATATGACTAGAGGATGAGTTTGCATGTGATGTGGACAGCTCAGTGTATGCATGTAACTGTCTGTCATTTTTAAACGTTTTGAAGTGACAGCTGGTCTCTTTTGACGCGGGGTTTTGTGAGGCCGTTACGCCTCGTCAGTGTTTTACCTGCCACAGGTAATCAGCTCCCCCTTTGTCTTGGGATTTCACAGCCGTACGTGCAATAGTCCCAGATGAAACGGCTATCTGAAGGCAATTTAATGAGCTGAAATTTTAAAATGTAGAATATACATAACTGGACATAAATTCTTTAAGTGGGCTGACTTGTTGGTGGCTAAAAGACATGTTGCTTTTGGTACCGTTCAGCGCCTTAAGTGAAAAAAAAAGGGCTGGCACTGCCCTTATGCACCTGATGGCATGTGAGTCAGACGGCTGGTATCGGCAAAGCACCAAGTAATGTGATGTAAATACAGTGAATAAAAGATACTAGAGGACAATGCTGATTTTCACAGAATTAATTTATTAAACAAACTAGGCTATTTTTTGTTTTCTGTCTCTGTAATGTGGACGTTTGCGTTGTGCTGTCGGCGAGCTGTATCATCATCCGACTCTGGTCCAGTAAGCGTTCTCTTAGTGCCATTTTGAAATCAGGCCAGCATTGCCGACCTCTTTTTACTCCTTTGCTCTATCCTGTTTATCCAGCATTGTTGTGACTCGTGAGTTAGCGTTGACGTGACTGTGTCACTTCCGTGAGAACAAACGAGTGAGCGTCACGTAGAGAAAAGAGGGCGGCAAGTGTCACGTGGTGCACCAAAATGTAATTTAAGTGTCATTATGAATCATTAAGAGACATGCTGATATGGAGAGGAAAAGGCACTGGGAGCTTGTGAGAGGTCCTGGCAGGCTGTAAAAAGTCCTGGTACGCCAGAGCGTAAAAGCTAGAAGTGGGGATATTGCTTACTGGCTCACTAAAGCACTGGTACCGTTCAATGATGGACTTAACTCTAATGCTTGAAAAATCACTGTGAAGGTGCCCTCTTGGACGCATCCTGTGGACAAAACGGGGTAAATTCACTTTAAATGCATGACAACTTTTTGTTAGCTGGTGCCCCACCACATACAAGAGGTGTCTTTTTAACTATTTTCTGTTGGAGCAGACGAGCTACTACTGCACCTGTAGCAGCACCTGAAACTGCTCCAAGAAAAAAATTAGCAACATTGGCATCAGTGTGCTTCCCCACCTTCTCTGCATCATGTCTCCCTGTTTCATTGATGCACACTTGCTGCAGTGTCCTACTTGGCAAACACGTAGACCCACATTTAAAACCTTTAATCTGCTGCCGCTAGTAACCGACAGGAGAAACGAAACCAAGAGAGAAAGTTGAGGCCAGAAATCTGAGCGGCATGGCCGCTGATCACCAAGATGCTGGAATTAATCAAACGCCCATCAATCTTATGAGGGCAGTAAAAATCACAGCAACTGCTCATTTCAATAAGAAAAACAAAAGAGACAAACAAACCAGAAGGCAAAAAATCAGTAGCGTAACAGTGCAGAAGTAAATGCCAGATATTAGTTATGTGGGAGGGAAAACAAGAAGCAACATGAGGGTCCAAGGCCGGCGTGCAGAGGTAGCCTCAGGTTTTTCTAATAATTTAAACGAACTGAGAGACTCTGGGGAAAGAACAAAGCCAAAGGCCAGAATAGAATATTTTGACATTTCCACACATATTGCCAGCTTGAATGCAAAACGGTTTTATTCACTGGAATATTTTAATAAATCTTGTGGGCTTAAAGCTAGAGATTACTGTAGCAGCGGTGTAATTCTGCAAAGCACGACCCTGAACTAAGCCAGTCTGATCCGGTGTCAGAGACACGAGGACAATTAACACACAGCAGCACACGCGCAAACGATGGCTTTTATTCCATGTATACTCCATTAAACAACACTTAAGATGGGCTTATTATTGGTTTGCAGTTTGCACACATGAGAGGAGCAAAGAAATGAGCTTTCGTTTAAACCTAAAACATTTTAAATTGAAGGGGAACGGACCGACAGCTGTTCCGTGCACTTAAGAAGACTGTATGTTTGGGCTGTTATTAAACAAAACTACTAAACAAAAGTCAGTGTTCAATATGGTTCCTCTTATGTGTTCTAAACTCAAGCTTTGTATTTTAAACCAGTGATTCCCATCTGGGGGTCGGGGCCCCTTCAGATGGGGCGCAAAATGATTAATGACTGAGGAAAGAAGGACAAACATGAACCGCCACACAAGTTTGTTGCCATTTTTCCCGACTTTTCTTTAGTCTTTGTCTTGTAAATTACTGGATAGTTTTTCCTCAAAAGGCTTCTAACAAAAACTAAAAGACCAAAATCTGAGAAACTCAGCAGTGAAAATCACTCTATTACAGATATGTGCAACCTGTAATAAGTAGTTAAACACTGCGTCATTTTAAGGTTCATAAAACTTGCTTTAAACAAACAAAACAAACGTTTTGTTTTTGCACATGCTTCTCTGTTGTTTTCTGCTGTTTCCAGCCAGTGATGATGTCAGCAATGAGCTTAAGGTCTGAGGACTGCACCGTTTGTCACAGAACATCACATGATCATAAATATCATTACTCTAATGTGAAAGAAACCGAACTTGTCTGTTAAGAAATTACAGCCCTTTTAACACAGAGTCCCCCCTTTATCAAAGGCCGAAGAGTAATCACAAATTAACATAATTTGTAAAAATGTAGATAATTTGTAATACGTGTCTGGCGCATGTGGACATCAACAAACCTGAGTTTGGGTTCGTTCTATTCCAGAAAAGGGAAACATGTTTACAGCAGACATCTCAGACTCATACAAAAACAAACAGACTAACAAGGAGCAGAAAAGTAAAAATATGTACTTGTTTTTGAGGTGAAAGGTCCCTGCAAGGTGAGGACTTCCTGCGCTGAGAGTCGTTCTTATAAACACGAGCACACTGCGGCAGCTGTAATCGGCTTTAGTTCATCTTTTTGTGTACAAAATAAATTCAGTTTACTGTGAAAACAGTCTACGGGAAGCTCAGTTATGAGAGTCATGAGGTGTGGGGGAAGATTTTTTTTTTCCTCACCTGTGCACATTCCGCTAAGAAAGTCTAAAAATCCTCAGTCAGTCATGATGAACACATTTTGATGCATGTGCGGCTCTGCAGGGTGAGGAAGTGCTGCTAAGATGTTCAGTTAAAAGTCGAATCCCCTCCCGCACTGAAGCAACGACCGGCCTCTCCCGAAACCTCGCAGCAGTGTGGTGCCGTGTGCGCTGCAGGCAGGCATTTTAAACAGGTGCTCCTTGATTGAAGCAGCTTTCATTACACACATAAAGTTGTACTTCAACATGGGGAAGAGATTTTCATCCAAGATGAACTGTTTTAATCAGGCAACTCGCATGCAGCAGTTAAACTAAAATGTGGGTACAAGAATGCATGAAGAAAGTGTCCAGGCTCTGACATCGTCCCTCCCTGAAGGATGCGCAATGTATAATTTTTAAGGTTCATCAAATTGAAGTTTTGCTGATATTTCACAGGTTTTTTTAAGATGCAGATTGACTGAAACAAATTTTAACCTCATGAATTAAAAAAATTGCCGTTTTGCTCCTGCTTCTGTTGGACAATCAAGGAGAAAATACGAAGAAACAATAAATAGCAAACATCAGATTGTTTTCTTCACCTGCACATTTTATTGTGTTTCTGTCTCATTTTAATCCATTTTTTTTTTCAATTTTGACGTTTAAAAAAAAAAAAGAAATAAAATGAATTTTCCTTTTTATTAAATCTAGCGTATTTGTCCAAGAGATCCCTCAGGTTTACATAATCATATAAAATGGTGTCAAACACAAACAGATTTCAGCACAATTTGTCGAGTTTGTTGCTGTTGATTTATCCCAGCAGCCTGCAGCAGTCGATTCTGCACTTTTTTCTAATCATGTTACTGTTGGTTTGATATCAAAGTACGCTGAACTTTCTCTCCGACTCAATCTTTATCACATTGTAGGCTTGTGATGGACTGAGACGCCGATAGGAGCAAATGTTTGCTGTAGACTCAGAAAAGTGTCTTATAATCTCCCTTAACTCTTCTTGTCTTGAAACTTCTCAGCTTTTGGAGCACGTTCGCGGCAAAATACTTTGAGATTTCAGAGAACTTTGGATTGTTAAAACTCATTGAAAACAAAATCTCCCAGGATAAGTGTGTGGATTCCCTCTGAGTGCCTGCCTCCTAAGAATGACTACATTTACAGGATTTTAAGGCATTTAGGAAGAACTTTTCTATCAGTGATGTTTCTCAGTCTCTCTTTCCTCCTTTTCCTCTCGCCGCTGCTCAATAAAACTCGGTACAGACATTTATCTTCCTCACAGGATGGGTTTCCTTTGGTGCTCCCTTCACTTTTCATTCAGCATCATCACCATTTGTGCAGAACTTTATTTTATAATGAACACCCGCAAAACTAATGACATATTCATAAACCTCATTTGTATGTTGTGTTAAGTGCTAAAGGGCCGATGTTAGCATGCTAACCTGACACGGTAACACGCTAAATGTAAGGGGAACATGGTTGCATATACTGTAGGTGGGAACTGTACTTCAGGGTGTTTGGATGCTGCATGTACAGCTCTGCTGTGACAAAGCTACACCCTCTCGAAACTGCAACTGCAAATCAGACCCTTTAGATTCCACACAGAGACAGCAAAGTCTGCGATTGGCTGGCGAGGCTCGCTGACCAACCACCATTGATTTTGGCTTTGCTGTTTAACATAATTTCATTTCGGTTCCTTTCTACTAAAATTCAATGTGGAAACATTTGAAACTTCATGTTTTTCCAAACCAAAGCAACGGTTGGTGGTGCAATACGAGCATTTTCATCCTTGTAATGTTGCTTTCACTCCCTCACTCCTGTTTAAATCACTTTCTCATGTAAAGCACCACAGACCTTCACACAAGCCCTCTGAAGTTCTTGCTCACGTCCTCTCGAACAAACCAAAGGCTAAACTCGTACACACACTTACATGAACGTGAACATGTGAACATGCCCTAAATTACAAATAACGCAGCTTCGAGCCTTTCACTGTTCCTCCTCCCACTGAGGCAGAGCGGTGATTACTTGGAAGAGTTAATGAGGTTCGGAGGCTTCGCTGTATGAAGACAAAAAAAAAAAAAGCAAAAAAAAAGCTCAAAGCCGTTCTCTGTGTCTCGACCGGTCGCCTTCCTTGTCATACTCGCTGCCCTTGAGTTGGCTGATAATGACTGGGCTGCTGCTTCCTAATTAGAACCTGTAAAGCTTGATATGCAGACTATGCCAGGAATGCCAGGATTAGGGTCTTATGTGAATCCTGCTGGGACCACCATGGTGCCGGGAGTCACTTTAAAGAGCTTCCAAGGGAAGTACCAACCTCCTGCGGTGGCCATTTTAAAGGTCGACAGTGTTTGTTCTGTAATAGCGAGGTAAGTAACTGATCTGATTTTCGCAGCAGCTAATCTGTATGTTAGCACATGCTGCAGAGTGCTGATGTTATGTTGTTAGCTTGTTAGCTTCATCCTCAAACACTGAACAAAAACCTAACCAGTAAATCACATTAAAGCATCCGCAGTTCTTTTCTGAGTCCAGCAAACAGACTCTGAGATATTTTTCTCTGTTTCACCACTTTGACACAGTTGCTGCCCTTTGGCTCTCTGTGGCAGTTACAGTCAGACTGATCAGTTCGGCTAAAACTTTTCTGTGCCTCATTGCGCTCAAGGAGCTTATACTCCCCGCTGGGAGACAGCCGCAGAATCAGCTCTCTAATAACAGCGGCTGTGACGCAGCACACAGGCTGAATCCTGACCGGCAAATCAGCGTGACAGCTACTTTAAGCAGCACATCGCAGCTCCGGGCCCCCCTCTGTCATCGCCGGTGCCGTCCCATGTCACTGGGAGGGAGTGTGGTGTGAATTAAGATTCCCCAAAGTGCTGTATTACACGACATGACTGAACCACCCAGTGTGACGGAGAGCCGGGGGGGTGTGAGGGGGGGGGCTGCTGGCATGAATTCATGAATGTGCAATAGTAGCTAGAGAACATTTTCAGATGAAATGAAACTTTAAAAGCTACAGTAGCAAAACTGGGTCACTGCAGCTGGTGGACATGACAATACTGCAAATACAAGACCGAGAGATACAAAGCAGTTTATCTCCGGCAATTTCTTTTTCACTGAGCTTACTTGTTTATCAATAATAATGAAGCCTGGAAATGTATGTGCAGATGCAGTACCAACTTAATCAAATATTCATTTTAATATGAAAAAAACAAAACAAAACTTAGAGTTCATATTTAGAAATGAGTAAATAAGCTACAAAAGTGAAGCAACATGTCGATAAAAGGCCAGTGGATTTATGCAAATGTTTTATGCCCCTTTTCTATGCACATTTTAAAACTTTTACAAAAATCTATAAATAGCACTAACGCATTAGTGTGTTTTTAAATAATTAACTGTTATCTATTGTTCAGTGTTACCTTTAACTTCAACTCGATTGTATAACTGTTAACAAGCCCGCAAAACATATCTGTTGATCTTTAGACTTTTTCTTTATTCTTGGGGGCTGCTGGATTTTTTTCTCTGCACTGAAAATCAGAAGCAAAAAGCAAAGCAAAGCTTGGAGGATTCTTATTGTTCATAATGACGAGAAAACTGTCAGCCATCTTTTGTCCAAGCTTCTTGAAATGACATCTGAAACAAATTCATCCAACGAGACTTTGAAGAAAGACTTGAGCCCTGCAGGAAGTTTCTGACAGTGCGGTCTCTGAATTTATGTTTTTATCACTTTTTTGCTGAAGAGCTGAAACTGAAATGTTAAAAAATGCTGTTGTGATAAGTTAAATATGTTTTATTTCACCTTTGTAGCATTTCCTTTTTTAGGATGTACAGAAGCTATTCTTTGTTGATCACTCTATCAGCTTCATGAAGGTAAAACATGAATATAGAGGAATATTGAAGGTAGAAAAATTAAGATGCATAAAACGTCATAAAATATTTTTGTTCATTAGAATACAGAGTCAGAATTGTCTGTTAAACTTCTGACCTTCAATTTCCTTTTCTTTTTTCTTTATTTTACTTTTATTTAACCAGGAAAGCCACACTGAGATTAAAAATCTCTTTTACAAGTGTGTCCTGGCCAAGACAGGCAGCAGCACATAAAACAAAATTACAACTAACCTTATAAAACAAAGACGATAAAATTTACAAGTCACAATATAAATATCACAGTCACAAATCATCATATAGTCCAGGTAGAATAGCTTAGTTAAAACAGCGGCACCTTGATAAACTTATCACCACTTGATTTAGTAAGGATCAAAAAACACCCAATGAGACCAGCTCCACAAGGTTTAAGTCCTTTTGCATCAGCTTCCATGAAGAAGAAGCAGAATACACGAAAGCTGTCTTTCCCAGTTCAGTACGCACATTGGGAATTGAAAGCAAGAATAAGTCTTTGGAACCCAGATTGTAACTACTAACAGTTTTCCAAGTCACATAACCGTATAGTAGGGTGGGAGCAAACCAACAACCGCCTAAAAACAAAGTATACCATTGAATTAGCTTACGTATGGATAGAGCAGGCCAACCAACCGAGCATACAAGGAGCAATGATGAGAGAGCTTTTTTGTTTATTTGTTTGTTTTTTGCTCCATGATATACAGTGTCCAGTACATGAAGACATTCTGAGGAAGCATGCACATAAATAATATCACCACAATCAAGCATAGTCATAAATCTGACAGCAACAAGAGGTTTCTTTGCCTCAAAAGAGGAACGATATTTGTTCCGAAAATAAAAACATAGTTTTAACTTCAGCCCCTGCTGTTTGTGAGGCTTAAAAGAAAGAGAATCATCTATTAAGATTCCAAGATATTTGTATTGTGTTACTGGCTCAATTTCAATGCCCTGAGGGGTAGTACTCGAGGGAAGATCAGGCTGCTTCTTCTTTGAGGTTGTAAAAATCACGAGCTTTGATTGTTGGCATTCAGCACTAATTTCAAATCATGAGGGTGCATTGAACAGTTTCAAAAGCTGCCTGAAGCTTGCAGAGAGCCTGTTTCAATGTTGGTACTGAACAATATATAACTGTATCATCAGCATAAAAGTGGAAATTTGCATTCATTATGTAGTTTTCCATCTACATATGGTGCTCTTTTCAGTTTGCATGTAAAATTGTACTGCAATTTGCTCATTACTATCTAATACTTAATGTAATCTTACATAAATAATCAAATCTGAAAATCAAACACTCACAGGAGAGACAGAGAGAGAGCTAAGCCAAGACAGAGAAACACTAAAGCAACAATCACTGGAGAGAAGGAGGACAGGAATGTGCAGCTTCTGTTTAGAGAGCAGCTAACGTTAGCTAATACTAACACACAGAAAGCGAACCCAAAAAACCACAACTCGACGGAAAAAAAAAATGAACACAAATTCCAAGTATCCTGAGTCTAATAAATCTATTGCTATTATTTGAAAATAAAATCTCAACAAGCTAGTTTAGTATCCGAGTAACAAGAACAGGCAGACAGGCTGTGGACAGTTACGTGACAACATTAACTGATCCGAGCACAGACACCACTGTCTTTCTGTGACTCTATATTTTATAGAGCCAAGCCAACCAATCAGCTTTAGCAAAATGTGCTGTTCAAAGTGACATTTAATTACTTGTTCAATCGACAAGGACAAAGTAAAATAATTTCCTCTTGAGGAAAGTATTAAGGAACAAGGGAGGATATCTGGGATTAGTGGGACAGATGGGGCATTTTGGGAGTTATTGCCCCACCCTGCTCATGCCTAGACCCGGCCTGGCACCCAGCTCTTCAGCGGCTCCCCATCCTGCTGTAAAAGTGAGTCATTAAACTGAGGTTTGTGGTGGTTTATGTGGATCAAGTTATTGCAGTAAAATATTATCTTTGTCTTCATCGCCAACAGCATCCGACCATATGATCACAACAAAGTGGGCTAACATAATTAAAACTAATCCCATCATTTAAGCTTGCAGCTCTAACGCTGATGATGATGGTTATCAAGAGGAGGCGGCACGATGGAGACGACACGTCTTTAATCATGAGTGCGAGCAAGGCTCAAAACTTCTGGGGGTTTTGGGTACAGCGGAGAGGTAATTAAACTAAAAGCTGACACAGTGAAAACACTTTAGTGTGACCTCTCGCCCGCTAGTCGACTGGAAGTAACAACCCCCGGGTCCCAGCGGAGACTTCCTGGTTAAAAAAAAAAAAAAAAAGTAGAACCACTAAAGTAAATAAATAAAAGCCAGCAGCTCTGTGTTTAACAGGAACCTCCTGCCTGCAGGCTGCAAAATATACAGTAAGAGCCCTGAAACACTGTGTGTGTGTGTGTTACTTTTTACACTGTACATACACAAACACGTGCCTGCGCACATTCACATAAAAACACACACAGTGTCCATGTGTGCTGGACTCTTTATCGTCACATGCAGCCACATGTGTGAACACACACACACACACTTGCACAGAAAGACCACACGTGCTTTTACTTAACTGCAGTAGTGAGGACCCTCATTTTCATAATGTGTTCCGCCGCCTCTGATCATGAAGGATCTTTCTGGTTTATTCCAACCCGGATGTTATTTTTCTGTAGGTTTAACCCGATTTTCACACATTGTTTCAACTACTGAGATCTGTAAGCACGACAACATCCGTACAACAAATCTGACAGCGGAAGAAAGAGGAGCGGTTTGTAAAAGTAAACATTGAGCCAGCTCATCCAGTCTGCTTCATCTGCAGGGAAAAACAAGAGTCAGAGCAACTGATATGGCAGCATTAGTCCCTCATCTCACGGAAAAACTGTGCAGCTAGCTACTAGAGCTGGTGACATCTTTAAACTTTTCAGCTGTCGGCATAACAACTGGTGATTATGGACGTATTATTATTATTATTTGTGTAAATATATCCAAGAACAGGGCTGCACAATTTTGAAATAAATATCTATTTTCCATTTTTTGGACGATGTTGCAACTGCAATCGCGATATATTTTGGGATATCAAAGGAAATGTTCATTTTGTCTGTAGAACGTGATGTGCCCTCTAGCGCGATTATGCCTCCCAGCTATTTAAAAACTGAATTGAAAAATTTTGCAATTTTAATTAAATTTCTTCAAATTGTGCTGCCCTTTCCAAATATGTGTATGAGCAGCAAGTGTGCCATGATTATTTACAATGATAGTCTATTAAATTATCCAAATATTGATTGATCTTGATTTTTTTTTTCGAATAATATAGAAACAAACCCACTGTTGGTGCACATCAGCTACATCAGCTGTGAAAGTCCCAGAAACTTGAAAAAACTTAACGTGTCTGTGTTTACGTCATAATCCCGTGGTCTTTAGTAAATCATGTTGTACAGTGCTGTGTTGTTTTGATTCATTGTCCAGACTTGAGCCAGGGCGGAGGACGGGTTTGCCCTATTGGCCACCGTGAAAGTCAATCAATACCTGTGACAAGTTCCTGCCCAGAGACCTTTTTTTTTTTTTTTTTCCTGGAAACACGTCAGTATGCTGAATCAAATCGTACTCTGACTTCTGTTTTACGTTGTTTTTAACCTTTTCACTGTTCTATCAATCAGTGAATCTGGTTTGGTCACTATAAACGCTTATGCACAGATTTAGGTGTTAACATATTGTGGCGCCACATGCTGTTTTTCAGCTGCTTCGCTGCTGTAGCTGCTCTATTGTGATACTGCCAAAATAAAATGAAAGAGTCACCCAAAAAAAAATCCTACCAGTGATGAACAAATTATTTGTAATTTACCCTCTGGCCCTACAACAAAATCTGAAACCTCAAACAGAACGGCCAAGATGTCTTTACTTTCTAGAATTTCAGAACAAAATCTAATTCAGTTTAATTCAACCTAGATTTGTCCTCACAAAGATTGAGGCACGAGAGGAAACACACACACACACACACACACACACACACACACACACACACACACACACACACACAATTGCAGGTATGAGCTTCTTTTCT
>JAQLOL010000025.1:2596605-2608436 GCA_029783665.1 Naso thynnoides | reverse complement strand
CATTCTGTATTCTCTATCTCTCTCGCTCTCTCTCTCTCCAAAACAAACAAACAAACAAACAAAATATATATGTACATATATATATATATTTTTTAAACCTATATATATTTTAAACCTATCTTTATATAAAGTCTGATATATTTTATTCTTCTGCACCACAGAGCTCCACTGATGTCCAGAAATATTAAAAACACATCAGTGAGCCACACCGCTGCTTGTTGCTTGTTGTTTTGCTTGTAAACACAACATTCACATTCGGCTCTTCTCCCGAGCTCAACACACCGGGAGTATTGTAACTTAGCGTGCACTATTTGCGCTGTTGCACTGCTTGCTTCACATTACACGGCAAATTATGCAGGAGTATTACAAGCTAACAAGCTAAACCCTGGTGATTGGCACCTGGCTGTCCAACATAAAGTAGTGTAGGTCACCTTCACATCGCTCGTCATCCCCTTTAGTGCTTGAAAGTAGCTGAAAAAGCCAAACTGAGATTCACTCTCGTGCTGGAACGAGCTTTATCCGCTTGCCGTTTCACCTCGCTAGGACTATATTTCCCTTTCTTTGCTTTTATGTCTGTATTCATAACTTTCTCCGGTGAGAACAGTGTCGAGTAGCTGTACTCCCCTGTGCTCTCAACCTCACCTGTGCGCTGTCATTTGGTGCGGAAACGCAGCCACTCACCACCCAGAAACGTGCTGTACAAACCAAAACATCAAAATACAGGCAGACGGCCACACATTTAAAGAGACCCAGAAGTGATGATTGAGCATTATTACTTTTATATAATTCTATATTTTATTTTAAAAGAAAATCCTGACTCTTGCTTTAATTATAGCAACAATATGTTGCTTAACTTTGATCGCGACCTGCAACCTTGAAAAACTAAACTTAATACTCATTACTGTGTTGCACAAAACAGCAATTTTAGCAAAACCAAAGTCACATTTTACAGAGACAATGTCATCTGGCTTTCCCTCTAATGTCCTACAACTGCTCTGTTTGTCTGCAGCATTTTATTTAGCGTAGCTGTCACCAGCAAATGCCTGCCTCGGTCTGCAGGCAGCCTACATGTTGCTTTCAGGAACCTCCGTGAATCACAGAGTTGACGCCAAGCAGTCGTAGGACATCAGAGGGAAAACCAGAGGACATTTTCTCTGTAAAATATGACCCAGTTTGACTAAAATTGCTGTTTTGTGTGACATGTTAACGTGCGTCGCTTACTTTTTTTGAAGCCACGGATTGAAGTTAGGTCAAAGTTACATAGTGTTGCTTTAAAACTGAGTATCAGTCTCAGAAGCTGGCCTTTATTTCTAATTCTGTCTGTGTAATAAATATGTTGGTCACATTCTAGAATGAAGACTTCCTTTGGTGGGCACATTTGCACTGTTAAAGTTACTGCATTAAGCCAGCCTGGGCCCAGACCAGAAACTCTGCTCACTCCACTTAATGGACTTGATTCTCTTGGTCTGGCATTGCGCTGTGAAACTGTGATTCTCCCGGTTGAAAAAGCGATTATCCAATAAGCCCCAGGTGGGACTAAGCTGTCCGTCGAGAAATATCCAACATCTTAACCAACAGAGCCACATTGCAGGACCAGTGTTGTCTTTAATATGAGTTTTTAAAAATGCCAAACTTAGCCTATATGTGGAAAAGAAGCCACCACCTGTCTGTTTGTCTGATGTGCGGCTGTAGTTCCCACTGTCCCGTGTCCTCTACCTGTGATTATGTGATGTGATTTTAAGCTAAACATGTTTATCTCTTTCCACGATGCATGGTGGGTCAGAATCTCAACCACAACACAGTATAACAAAATCTGTGTGATTATTTAACCGCTTGAGGAGACACTTTTGGATGTCAGTTGTTTCACTTAGCAAGACTTCTCTTCACACACACCCCACAATAGGTGAAACGCCCCCCTGGCAATGTAATGACTGTTTGTGCTGATTGAATTTGAAAAGGCAATGACCAATGAGAAACCATGAAGGAAAATCTAATCCCCTCCCTCTGAGAATTGCTCAAAGTGAAGGAAATGCCAGACCAAGAAAATCAAGTCCACTCAGTGGAGTGAGTCTCTGGTCTGTGCCCAGACTAGCATTAAGCTGTAAATATAAACGGAGCACTTTCTGTTCTTGTTTCAAATTTCAAAAAAGTCCTCAGTGGACAAAAAACCCTTCATTGTCCCTTCAAGAGTTTTATCTTGAACCACCTGCAGGTTGTGTAAAACTTGTTGACTCGCAGGGTTCCCACGGCACCTCGCATAGTTACTGCTATCTTGTGTCACTTATGTTAGTACAAATTATAGTTGGCTGAGACGTTAATACTTACACACTTGGTGTGACTGTAATCAGACAATATCACTTGAAATGAATAATCTAGAACGACTGGCAGAAGACTGTTTGAGGGAGGACGGAGCTGGAATGTAGCAACCCATGTTAGCAAAAATGACCCAAACTCTTTCTCCTTGTTAACCCGCAATCCTTCTCCATCCCCCAAAGTCACTTTAGCATCAGTTGTTATGATGCTGCTGCTTTTTTTGCAGTGGGAAACTTGGACATTGCATTCCTGTAAGCACGGCTGCTGGAGTCAGACAGATACGCATAGACAAGAGAGACGGAGAGTTCAACAGCTGGACCCTAAATTTGGGAAAAATTTCTTCAACTGAACCTTTAATTGGAACAAAGAAATTCAACAGAATTTGTGAATTTGTGACAAGAATGGCTTCAAAAACAACAGAACAGTCTGACCTTCATTTATATTTGAAAAAAAGAAAAAAGAAAAACAGGCTTGAAATTAGGCTGGATTTGATTCTGCTCTCTCTCTCTCTCTCTCTCTCTCTCTCTCTCTCTCTCTCTCTGTCTCTTTTAAATACAAAAATGCGGTATATTTTGTCTTTATTTAAATTCTTGAAATTCTGTCTTTTGACAAGTCCATGGCTGAGAGCTTGGTTATTAATAATCAAACAAACAAGGCAGGATTATTATAGAGGATGCAAATTTCAATGAAACGGTTTCAGGCTATTATGCTGACCGACAGTGTCAGCGGGTTAAATAATCAAAGAAACAACTCTTGTACACAAACACAGCTGTTTGTGTACAACAAACCTTTCATTGCGGAAGAAAAATCATGCCGCGGCTAAAATCCAAATCCTCTAAAGTTGATATTTTTTTAATAATTGTAGCTCCAAATTGCAGTAAACATGTACAATACAATTTGGAGAATGCCGCTGCAGAGTGCTGAAGATGTTTTCATCTGTCTTCTCGAGGGTGTGAGTGTGCTGAAAAATATTCCTCACGGGCAAGCAGCCATCTTGGCAACGCCCCGGGCAGTTTTTTTGGGCTAACAAGCTCCGCAGCATTACAGACTTCTCTATTCAAAATGCTTTAGCCAATTTACATGCTTTTTCTGGCTCTTTTTGTGAAAAAAAAAAGAAAATGAAAAAAAAAATCAGGAGAACTTTGTGATTTTTTTCAGTTTAGAATTTGAGAAAACAGGGTGAACTACAGAACTAAAAAGAACTAAAAGTAAACCCTTCCATTGTAAAGGCTCCACAACATGCATCTTTTTGGTGGAAAAAAGCGATAACCATCTGAATATTTTTATGTGACCTGTTTCCATTCATATTGTATGTCTCTCCTCCCTTTCTTATTTGCTCCTTACAGCAAAGAGAGAAAGCAGACTGAGCTTAAGATAAGACAGAAAAGAGCATAAAAAGAAATGCAGGGAGCCTTAGGACAGCAGTGGCAGCAGTGGAGCTCTCTGCTTGCTGACAGAGACCCCGTGACGAAAGGAACCATTTTCTGATGCCAGACTCTAAACCTTAATTCAGGGTGAAAAGTTGATTGTGTCTACAGTGTGGTCAGAGGAGGAGGAGGGTGTGATGAGGACAGTGAATTGGAACAGACTTCTGTAGGCATGGTTGCTCTTTTCTCTTTTGCACACATCGTGAGAATAATGTGGAAATGTAAGGCTTTAACAAAACATGTGGAAAATGTAATTTCCTCTATTTGACTAGCAGAGAAGCTGCATAAGAACCTGATGAAGAGAGCAGTCTGTCATGCAAGTATATGTGTCAAAACTAATGCTAATCAATGCCTGAAGTACAATAATGATCGCTCAAAATCAGCGTTCGGCCGCACCGCGTTACGGTGACAGCGATACTGTGACGGCGTTACTTTAATAATGTCGCTTTTTCCAGTAACGAATAGTGTAACAGATTACTAATAAAACTCCAGTAATATTATTACCATGAAACCAAAATAAAACAATTGGTTACAGTTTGATCACTTGCTTCTAGTTTTTTATTGATTAAATAACTTTGCTTTAGTCGCGTCATGTCGCAAAGTGTCAGGTGACTAACGCCCACGACACACATCTTGCATCTACCTCTGCAGTGTGTCTGCATCGCCGATCTGCTGCGCCCCGCTCGCTGTTGTTCACACATGCAGCGTCTGCTGCAGGCAGCGCGGCTGTCTTTCTACATAGTTTGCCTTTGAAAATTCACCTTAGTATGAAAATGTTTGAAGTTATTATATGTGATGCATTGAATTCATATTTAGTTTAGACAGAAAACGTGTGCCGGGGGCGACATTCGTTGGAGCAAGTCAGAGGGTTAGGGTTAGGTTTTAAAGGTTTTTAGGTTTTGCCTTTAAAATTATTGCATTAACGGAGTTCATCAAACCTCTTACGCTTGTGAGAGGTTTTTATTTTGAAAGGCACGCTGGAAATGTTGAAACTACAGTGAATGTAGCTGGTATGACATAAAGAGGGCTGAAAACAGGTTGTTTCTCCATCTGTTTTAGCAGAGAAACGTGTGCGTCTTGCCGAAAAAATCAGCAAACCTCCTAAGCTGAGGTGTTGTGTCACTTCTGACGTGTGTCTGGTGTGCGTCTGGCGCCCGTCTCCCATGTGCTGTGTGGCTACTCTAATCTGTTTTATGGGCGGCAAAAAATAAGCAGACACGCTGCCGACACAGATGCGACGCAGAAGCAGGATGTGTGTCCCTGGCATAAGGCCTCTACCAGCAGTGGCCTCTTCACATGATTAGTGGCAAACCCGCTCTGCGCTGGCTGTCTCATTGTTTTCCTATGGAGAGAGCGGCAGCGCCTGACTAAAGCGGCACTGCCACTCTCGGCGTTGCGCACTACTCGGAATCGCGCCCCTCGACTACTGCGCTCAAATTATTTGAACTCTGAACTTTTTTTAGTTTGCCACCGACCCTTCAAAGTGTAACCAGTGACATTAGCTGTATGCGACAAGAGACGATCTGTAAGCCCTACAGAGGAGGACGAGAAAGACGGAGTAAAAATCCAATGCTCTCTGACCAAGTTTTACTGTCCATTTTCGTAGCGATCAATGTTTCAGGCGCAAAACCTCTTCATGGCCGTTTTTTGCCGCTTTATGATTAGAATGACGAATGCAAGAGCCTTCGTTTGAGAAAAAAACTTAAATACATAGCAAACAAACTCTTTTCCCTCCTTTCCCTTTTCTTCTACTTCCTGGGGTGACAACCTGCGTGCTGTTGCCTAGCAACAGTGACTGGCCCCGAGCCTCCGCTGTGCCTGCTCTCTGTGTCCTACCTAGCAGTGAGCAAAGCGCAAAATTCTTATCACGTGAAGGCCTATTGTGTAATGCCAGCCGCAGCAGCTGCAGCTTGCAACATTTCAATGTTACAGAGGAAAATGTTCAAGAGTAGGATGAAATGACTAAAGTAATATATTATTTTGGTTGGAAGTAATAAGTAAAGTAATAAAATTACTTTTAGAAAATGTAACGAGTGATCAGTAATATAATACATTTTTTGAGGAGAGGACCAAACACTCCTCACAGTTAAAGTGTGTTAATTTCTTGTGAATTTTTGCAAATAATGGCATACGTTGAGAGGATCTCTTTTCCTCAACAAAAAGTTCAACCTTGTTGTCCGTTAAAAATCCATTTTGCATAAATGTAATGAGATGCAGCTTGTAATCATTGCATTACAGCAGCTCCAAACACCTGCTGTGTGGTAGGTGGAATAACTTTCACAATCTTGATGAGAGTGAAATGCTCACATACTAGGTCTTTCCGTGTGCATATAAAGACATAATGAACACATCTGCTGGAAAAAAGGACAGAAACTCTACAGTTATTTAAAAGCACACAAACAATGTTACAAAAGTGGTTAGAAAATCCAGAACCCCTGAATTTTCCCTCTGGGGGGATCAATAATTGTCAAGTCAAATAGGTCAATTGTGGCAGTATCGGCCAATCAGCACATCATTGTGACTTTTCAAAGCAATCTAAAATGGTAACTGAGATCCTAGCAGCTGGAACACGGGACAAAAAAACTGCAACCGATTTTTCTTTTTTTCTTTTTTGTTCTCGTTGTGTCTGGCGTAGCCCTGAAACTACTGCATACATAGTGAGACTGACAAATGTTGCTAAAGTTCATCGACAGCTGGACCTCATGTTGACTTCCAGTCGTCTGTCGACCAGAGTTCACTGTGGATGCAACCTGCAAGCCATGAAAATATGTCTGTTGACTGTAACCTGAGTGTGACCTGTTATGATGCTGTGTTGCAATGCAGAGTTTACTGACATCATGAACCCAAACTACTTTTCATACCTTCACAACTTCCTGACATTTCACCTGGGTATATTGTATGATAATATATGTGTGTAGTTATGGCCATCAAACCGTAGCACACTCTGTAGTCTACAGTGCTGTGTATGTGGTCAGATTGCTTAGAGGAGTTTTTCTGGGTTTGGCTGGCTCACCTTCATCGTAGAAACTAAACCCAAAATACTCCCAAACTGACGTGGAAGTGACGTGGAAGTGTTTTTCTTTTTAAAATATCCCGTAACGTTACTCCCACCTCTCACAGCCTCCATATTTCTCAGCTTAGCTGCCTGTTCCATCAGTACAGACTGACCCTTGGTGCCGCGCACTACAACATTCTCTGTCACCTCATTATAGCATCTATGAATCAATTTAAGAGAAAAGACTAGCATCTGTATTTTAACGTTATTGAAAATCATACCTTTGATATTACCGTAAATACCATAATATATCTGTATGGTACGACCCAAGCCGCCAGGGGATAGCAGTTGGCTGTACTGCAGTTTGGTTAGTGCTCTTTGAAATGGTGTAGGTCACTGACATGCTTTGGCTCGGAAAGTCATTCATTCGCACGCCTTAAAAATCATTTGGTTTATGCATACATATATGCATCTGGTCAGTAACTTCCATTGATATTAATTGAAACAACTTGGAAAATATTATTTTACTTTCTTCAGTATGATTTTACAGTAACTGCATGGAGGGGTTGAAAAAAAGGTGCAGCACAGAGCAGATAAAATTCATTATCAGGAGCTGTTTGCCAGCTTCCTTGCCTAATGACAAATATGTTTACATAATATACAATGATGATTTGATTCTTAAAGTGTAAGAATTCCACACCAGATAAACAACCACATGTGTTGTCTGTGAAAGCAGGTTATTATGACTAATATTTATGCTTAATGCTACATGGTGCCCTCTAGTGGCCGTGGTACTTATGGCTGATAAATTAGGAGGTCAGGTGATGTAGCATAGAAAACAAAAAAGGTCTGCACGTGCAGGAGGTGGCGTGGATGGATGGGTCAAACAAATACAGGACTTTTACCCAGGAGAGAGCCGTTTGCATCTTGTGTAAAAGCAAAAGTTAGCTTTTACTTATTTTAATTTATGTAACCTAATTAAATCACGTCATGCACGTTA
Source organism: Naso thynnoides (assembly GCA_029783665.1). Lineage (NCBI taxonomy): Eukaryota > Metazoa > Chordata > Actinopteri > Acanthuriformes > Acanthuridae > Naso > Naso thynnoides. The sequence goes on along the minus strand of JAQLOL010000025.1, from coordinate 2,600,701 downwards.
TACATACTTATTTTAACTGCAAACCATGATCTTTCCCTTAAACTAATCCATTAGTTTAGTGGCGAAACATAAACAAAGTGCATTAATTTTACAGCGTTATCCATGTGATGATCTATGTTGACGAAAGTCTGGTACGATGAAGGTTTGCCATGCTGGTAGCTGGTATTCTCCAACAGTCATATGCCGTTGGACAGACCGTTGGACAGACAGATTGGCAGTTGACCTTTTCTGTCGTTAAGCGCTGTGTTCTTGTTTCTTTAATTCTAAAACTGTAATTACATCTACATATTGAGATTGTTTTGTGCTCACATTTAATGTTCTTCAGCTTGTGGGAAGTTGGTAAGCAAGGCAGAAGTAAACAAACCACAAGCATAAATTATAATCTTCAACAACAAAACAATAATTCATAGTGTGAAATGATTATCCTTAATGTTGGATGTAAATAATTATCAGGTAAATGAAAAATGTAGCCCCAGTCGAGGCACTGCTAATGAGTTAGCTGCACTCTACGTTGCCCTGATGGTAACCGTGGGGAGGAATAGTGGGAGGACTGGCTGTCAAAGAGGCATGCAGTGCAGCGTTTCCACTGTGCCCCCATACAGCCATGATGAAGTGGCTCCATCCATCTTGTTGGCTCTCAGTAAAGAACAGGCTTATTTGGCTGCTGAGCTGATGACAGATGGGAGCCGCCGCAAGCTTTTCTCTCCAAAAGGCCGGGACCCCTGGCTCTCAAATCTGTAGACTGAACTCTGAGTGTCGGAGGGGCCAGCGACACGAGTCATGAGAGTGTGCAGATACACGGAGAAGATGATGTCATTCAGCATGGTGGTGCGTCTCACTGATTGTTTAGCACATTCATTTTTACCGACGTCGTCTACGTGAGTTGCTGACTGATTCACTATAAGAAGTAAGAGAGCTGAAAAAATACAAGCACTAAAACTAATGTGTTCATCGTTTTGTCTCATGTAGACTGTTGCACTGAGTCACTTCATGTGTGTAAAAGCATCGTAGAAGCATACAAGACGGATAGAAACCCACACTGTGTCCCAGTCGAGGGGTCACATCCTCCTGAGGCTGTATTTGTAGACTGACTGCATTACAGCAACGCAACAAGGGCTGTCCAATTTCAAATGAAAAATCCTGCATTGTGAAATATCCAACGGGTGGATCCTTTGCAGCCCGACATATCCCAAGATTCTTTGCGCACTGGTGAGAAATGTTTTTTCAAGGGAACATGATGGACGAAGCAGCGGTAGCAACTGATAAAAAAACAAAACAAAACAAAACAAAAAAAGCATGTACAGTATAAATAAAAATTTCTAGCTTCATATATAAGCTCATTGAATAGCTGCTGTGTTATGGTTGCGAGGTTCACTGGTGGACTCAGGATGTTTGAGGGGCAGGGGTGAAATTAGTGAAAAAAGGGCACTTATTGAATGTGGTGGGGCACTAGCGTGCAGAAGGTTTTTGGGCACTTTACCACGTTTTGTCCAATGGAAAGGCACCCTGAAGGCACTTCATCAAGTTTATTCTACCACAGGGGCATCCAAGAGGGTACTTTCACTGAGTTTTTTTTCTAACATTAAGGCTCTGGGGGGGCTATTGCCCCCCTGCACCCCCTCTGAGTCCGTCAGTGCCTAGGTGACAGAGGCTGTGCATCTTTATGTAAGGAACAGCTGGTGAAAAAAGAAAACAGGTAATGCTTTGTACCAGACTGTCTCATTTAATAAGGCTTGGGTTCGGTACTATGTGGGCCGCAATCCTTGAAGGATGTGCCGCCTGCATTGGGATACAGCTCTGATCAATTAATTGTACATATATTGATAGGTGAACAGCTGCCCGGTGAGATGCTAATCAGTCGGTACCAGGATTAGCAGGTTGCAGAAATCGATTTCTCTTCCATGCTTGATTTACAAAGAGAGCTGCTGTGAAAGGACATCTGCTTTATTACATTTGATTTCCATAGCAGCTATCTCTGTTTTGTTCAAACAACTTTTTATGAAGTCAGTTTATTTTATTTTCTGTCTTGTTTTTGGTGACATCCAGGGTGTTCAAGTCCTTCTGGAATGATATCCTTATACAGACTGTCTAAAATATTGTCATCCTGTTGGTTCATACTAAAATTTAAAGTTCTTCCTGATGCTTCTTAAGTTATTCCCTGTCAAAGGGAATTTTGGGGGAAATTTTCCCTCTGAATGAAGGGAGTGAGAATAGAGGGCTTCATATGCTGTACAGATTTTAAAGCCCCTTGAGTCGGGTTTTGTGATTTGTAATGTTGAGCTATATGAATAAAAATGACTTGGAACAACATTCCTACAGCCCCTGAATAATCCCATGAGACAGAAGCTGGAAGCAGAGCTGTGATTAAGAGATGGAGACAATGAGTGAGATAATTGTTGAATCAGATGTGTTTCAGTCCACAGGTGGAGGAGAGAGCACGGCTCTGCTGTAATTGCTGGAGCAGGAAGGTCATTCTGCTGTTAATGAGGGAGAAGAGCTGAGACTGCGGGGAGCTTTGACAGGAACTATGGAAAGTGCTCAGTATCTACCAGAAGAAATTATAACACCTTTGGTAACTCTGGACCCGAATCTATCTGCAGACTTACATGGAATTAATGGATGAATATAAATAGAGTTTATCTAGTTAGTGGGGAGTCAGTTGTTAACAATAGTAGAGTTATTTCATTGTAATGTTGGAACGACCGATCTCTATGTTGCCATCTACTCGTAGATTTCGTAAATCTACCTACCAACCTTTTAAGTATTGCATGTTTTTATCGATGATTTTTTTAATTAATGAGAAAAACTGATATTAGCTTGACAAACTTACTAACTCAGGGAATCTTAGCAGGTGAGAGCTCCAGAATAATATATATCATTGAAATTAGAAACATAAATCATAGTATGAAAAAAATGCAAATTTCCAACTATGTAAACCTAATTTGAAAGATTGAGAAATGGGAATTTGCTTTAATGAGAGAGTAAAACATCTGCCAGTGATGGCCTTTGGGAGCGGAGGTTTTGGGCTGTACTGTTTGGAGATGCTGTATACTGTCTGAATCACTCACTACAACACAGTGAACACAAGCTATGGTTGAAGTACAATTAGACCATTTGACTGGACTACTGTCCTACAAGAACTGGGAAAGAATCAGCTTCTTGACCGAAGTATGTTTGACTCCACTTCGGTAGGTGAGGGTATGCCGTCTTTCAGCTGGTTGCTATCAGACCTTCTGCCAGTTGACCTACTGTGTGACATACCAAACAAGCGACAAACAAATTAGCAAGTGGATTCCACGTTCCATTTCAAGTTTACAGCACTGTACATTTCGAACATATCTAAGCTTTACTTTTGATACAAATGAGATGCATTCAACCCCTCGTGCTTATGATATTCTTATTTTGTTCCCGGCTGTCTTTCATGAATTTATGATGTTAGAGTTGTGGGTCAAAACCACAGTGGGATCTTTGGATCATTGACAGAACAACGAGGCAAGTTTGGGGCTGATTGAGGCATATACATGCAGAAGTAAATCGATCCAGACAACATTATCTAGGTGTGTTATTCCGTCTTTGAGAAATTCGGCATAAACTAACATTCATTTATTCATTTATAACCCTGACCGCTCGTCCTTTGCAGGGTCACGGGGGGCTGGAGCCAATCCCAGCTGACATGTGGCGAGGCGGGGTACACCCTGGACAAGTCGCAGGACTGACTTATAAAGACAAGCAACCATTCAAGCTCACATTCACACCTACAGGCAATTTAGAGACATCAATTAACCTAAGACTGTGGGAGCAAGCTGGAGTACCCTTAAGGATCCCATGCAGACAAGGGGAGAACATACAAACTCCACACAGAAAGGTCCTGCCCGAGCCAGAAATCCAACCCAGGACCTTCTTGCTATGAGCCATAAACTCTAGTTTCAATCTGACTAACACAATAAATGGACTTTTCCTATGTACTGAGTGTTGCATGGCTACTTAAGACTTTAGCCTGTGGAGCTGTTGCTGGAAGTGTTGGAAGAATTTTGGTAACACTTTACTTAAAGTGAAACCAGAAAACTTTTTTTTGGCTCAACGTTGTTAATACGAT
>JAQLOL010000025.1:2577596-2596505 GCA_029783665.1 Naso thynnoides | reverse complement strand
CTCAACGTTGTTAATATGATGTATTATTAACCTGATTAAACAGTGTGTTTAAAAAATGGATTAAAAAAATGACACCATTCACCGCTAACTTGGTCTCCAATGAGCCTGTTTTTACCATGAGATTTTCTTTGCCACTGGGACAAGGGTTTCGCAGAAAAATGAAAAATCAGTGATGCTCTCTGTGCTCTGTCCTAATTTGTCGATCTACGCTGTGCTTCCTGGCAACAGGTGATGTTGGTATGAGCTGATTAGGTTACCATGCTCTGACTCACCTCCGCCAACAACAGAGAGTCTGCACGCCACATCGTCAGTGTGCAAACAGCTGCGTAGAATTTGCTTCCCAAGTCTCATGCTAAAGCTAACGTTATCTTGCTAGCTCGTTTGCAAAAGTTGTCTATTGCAAGCATCCATCTATAATGTGTTATGAAAACACTTATGTGTTATAATGCACCTATTGTGCTGTATAATCATATTCACAAACAAGGTTAGGGTTAACCCTAACCATAACCATTACCATTACCACATATAATGCTTTATAAGTGTATTCATAATGCCTTTTAATGCATTATAGAGACAGGCCTCATCGAAAGTGCTATTGCATTTTTTAATGGAAACTACTGAGGACCTAGAACATAATGTTCAGTTTAGAAACACAAAAGTAACTCCACCAAAAGAAAAACCTTCAGCTGAGAGGCGTTCTCAAAGTACAAGTCATCGTTCGGAGAAAGATGCCTATCAGTATGCACTGCACTGCGTTGTGTGGATGCCACCTTTTGATGTTTCATGCTACATTAAGTGACACTGTAACTGCTCTGTGTGAGTTATGAAAATTGTGCCTGGCTCCACCCTGCTCTCCTCCGTGCAACATTACCCTTAATGCTGCAGCAAAAAGTGAGTGAAGCACTAATTAAAAAAACAAGGATGGATAATGGCGTCGTCTCATATCCGAGGCGTTCATAGCTGTCACAAACTTCATCTGCGTAATTACACCCCTCAGTTCCACAACACTGAGTGCGTGGCACTAATTGCTTTCTGTGTAATTGGGTTACCTTTCTTTGGGTGTCTTTCTCTCACCGGAAGAGATAATGAAAGGTTAGTGCTGACCATCTGCACCGAGCACACGAACCAGAATCAGAGCCTACACTGCTCTGATTATATGGACACAAATATGTTGCCATTTAACATTGTTAAGCAGCAGGAAAAAAAAACGGCTGAGGACTATTGATGACAGCTTGTTGGTGAATAATGGGTCTTAAATGCAGTGCGCCGTGGGTGCATTACACTGTGCATCATTTATTACTCTTGAAATTACATTACAGCTCCATAGTCGATATGAAGGAGTTGATGAATGCCGTCAGAGCCCTGAAAGCCATTCTGCTTGAAGACACAAATACACACACAAGCCTCCACATGTACTTCCAATAATGATTAGTAATTTATCTTATGATAGATATTGATCATTTACATTCATTTGTGGTTTAGCTCATCCAGCTGATATGTAAATGTATTGACAGGACTCAGGAGAAGCAGCTGTTGTGAAGAGCTTGAGTGAAAACAGTATGAAGCACCCCGTAAACACTGGATTTTATTTGTCGCAATACATATTTTTTGGGACATTTTACAACAGCCACAATTTCCTTAAAGTGGCCACTGGAGAGGTTCTGATATTTTCAAATCATTTCCAAGTAAAGGCTGCTGCTTTTCTCGTTTTCCTGGCTTGCCGATGGGATGATCTGAGCATTTAGTCAATAGTGTTTCAAGCCTGAGATCTTGTTGAACTTTTCAAATATCTGTCACATTTATGCTAAATTTTATAGAGTCGGCAGGGTTACTTATTAATATTTAGTAATGATATGATTTGACTGCTGATGATTTGCAGTTTGTAGCATCGTATAATTAGCCCTCACTGAACGCCTGCATAAAGTAATCAAATTGAAGACTGCCTTTCTTCTTATGCCCCAACAAGAACTCTCAGATCTTCCACTGCCCGTCTTTTAGCTGTTCCCAAGGTATCCCACATGAAAAATGGGGAAGCTGCTTTTTGTTTTTATGGCCCCAAATTATGGAACACTCTCCCTCCTGATCTGAGAATGGCAGAGTCCCTAGCCATTTTTTAAAAGAAATTGAAAACGTATCTTTTTAATTTGGCTTTTAATACAGGCTGACTTTTTTTTTTTGTGTGTGTGTTGTTTTTAACTGTTGCTGTTTTGTTGTTGTTGATATTGCACTGTTAAAGCACTTTGGGCTGCATTCGTGCATGAAAGGTGCTCTATAAATAAAGTTTATTATTATTATTATTATTATTATTAAAATTAAGATCTAATTTAACATTGAATCTTCTATTTGTTGCATAGTGTTTATAAATCGAGATGTGTAAAATGCAGCACACAGGATGTCCTGCATTTTACTTGCTGCAGTACACATCAAGATGCTAGCATCAGAGATCAAGGTCTTAAAGCAGCATAGCAGTCTATTTTCAACCCGTTAGCAGAGATTGCCTCTATAATCTACAACTGTTGTTCAAAAGTGACCATGTGTTTACTTTAGGAGATGTCAGGCTGCATTTTTAAAGCCCATTCACTGCCATTCATGTTAAAACACGCTATAGAAACACTATAGGACACATGAAAGTTGCAAGGTACAGGAAATTCCCCCTTCTAAGGAGAACGTCTGCGTTTATTTGGTTAAAAATCGCTGAGCGAGAGAGGGAGAGGGGAGCTGGGAGCCGTGGGGGGCCAAAGTTATTACGCCTGGAAAAATAGTTCCTTCCAAGTGCTGCCTTCCTAGCTGAATATTAGCATGAAGAAGGATTTTGACACAGATGTTCTTTTAAACTAACATTGTCACACATTTTAAGCTACTTCCTGTAACATTTGTTAAATATTGAAAGAGTGTAAACAAACACTATATCTCATAGGTAAAGCTATTTTGGAAAAAAATGGGCAGGGTTTATGTGACCCATGTGGCTGATGTTGACAACGGACCGTGTCATGAAGTAGCACTGGTATGCTCCTTCAATGAATCAGACATCTTGGAATTGATCTTAAATGAACGACTGCTTAATTTTCCTGATCCTCATTTAAGAAACATCCAATTTGAAACAAAACTCACCCGAGGATAACTGAACCAAAACTAAATTGGAAACAAAGCTCACGGAGAATGATCTATCACCAGACACTGTCGTAAAGAAGAAAGTGAGGGTCATATGTGGAGACGTCAGAGGCTGTCGGCACACAACATGGTTCATGTTTGGGTTCGAGTGGCCCAGTTCTGATGTTTTCCTCTCACATGCCACAGATCAGACTATGTATCATGAACATGCAGGCAGGATAAAAGCACATGAAATCAGATGGCTCCCAGTGCGTCTGTCATCTAAGTGGAAAGATTGGATATATCTTATCAATGTGAGTTGCACGGTACTGAAAATATGACAATTCTGTATTTTAATGAGAAAAAAAAAACAAGTGCAGAGGACTATCTGTGCTCTCTGCTGAAAACAATCAAAACACTAAAAGTGCAGTTGAGGACGAGGGCTTTAAAGACAGGTAACGGTTGTTTCCTTTCCAAAGGAAGAAGCTGTCTTTTAAGTCTTTCCCTTCCTGGGAAAATACAGTTTGTAGGCCAAGGCAACAACTCTGTTTGTGCATGTGAAAAGTAAAGAAACAGATTTTTGCTCCAGATACAAGCACAGCCATTTACTAACAGGCTCAACTCTTACAACGTTACAGATGAGGAGTTGTACTGATGCTCAGACTTAGAATCACACAACTGAACAGATTCATCCTGCTGATGAGGACAGTTGTGACACAGCCGAAAGCGCCAGAGAAGCTGCTAAATGGACCTTGAGGTGAGACTGTTTAGTCAACAACATAAAAAGCCTTTCACTGCTTTGCGAAGTGGATTAAAAAAAATGAAATACATGGAAAATGCATTTCTGTTTTTTTTTGTTTTTTTTTTCAAGATTCTAAAGTACAACTTTCACTGGTGGCAGAAACGGATTTGTCTCATTTTCATCACATTTTCATCCTCTTTAAGATTAAGAGTTTCGGAGTTAATGAGAGTACACTACTTCAAAGTTATTTGTGCTTTAAAGAAGTTAGTCGCTGTTTCATGTGTGCAGAGCAAAGACGAAGTGTCAGTGTCTTCCATCCTGACACTGCATCCACCATAGAAAGAATAAGCTGACACTTCATTAAAAGGAGCAGGATTTAAACACTTTTGGCCAAATTCAGTCTTGGGATTAAAACTAATAAATAAAGTTGGAGTAACAGCTTCTTCCTCTTCTGCAGTGATACACCCCTCCTCTTTTTCTTTAGCTTGTATGTGTGTGCGTGCACGACTAATAACCTCAACAAAAGTTCACGCTGAGCCGAAGTGAATCATGGGCCTCAGAAGTGGTTGTAACTTTTACTGCATGCAGCTCGTGAAAGTAAACTCTCACACCTGTCACAACAGCAGATGTTGGCTCTGTCAGAGCAGAAAGAGCTGAAGCGGCATAATTCTATATGACACGAAGTCTCATCATAAAGACCATAATTACTGTATCGAAACTGTCTGAAGTGTTGACCTGCAAAAAATGCACAGATCCCTTCAAGAACAGTTCATTATCAGCAGATGGATTCACCAGAACTTTAAAATTGTGCTAAAATCAAATCTACTTTAAACAAAATGCATGTGTTTTGTTCTTGTGGTTGCAGACAAAAATGCATCAGAGATCAGCTGAAAGCTTCCACAGCAACCCAAACGAATGACACTAACCAGAAAATACACTACAGATTTCTTCTCACTGATCTTTTATCGTGTTGTGAAGCGTCTAAATTTAATACTGATGTGTCACATCTACATCATCAAATGAGAGCATCGGCAAGGAAATTGGAGATTACTATCCTGTCGTTTACAGTGTCTTTGCCTGGTCCGCTCATTCAGCAGAAACACTACAAAACACTACGAAACGCTTTGGGGCACACACGACCGAAACTTTTTGGATTACGGCCGAATCGGTGATAAGATCTTTAGGTCAGAAAGCAGTACCTCTTCTGTTCCCACACACCGCTACAATCAACAAAAAAAATTATGTTCTTCTGTGTCTAGAAGAGCTCATGAAGAAATAATGAGCATTGCTAGTTAAGGTCAGTCAGCCACATGGTGGTTAGTTAACTTCAGGGAAATTTTAAGATGATGTGAAATGGTTGCTGTTTGGTCGAGGCAGGGTTGCCAAGTCTAAGACAGCACAGCTGCGGTGCGGCCCATGTGTGTATGAGTGTGTGCCAGTTTGTTCTTGTCTGTGTACCTGCTTATCTGCTTGTCAGTTTGGTTGGATTTGAGCTGCAACGAAGTAGTTTACTTATCATGTGGATTTCATTAATCACTCATTTATTGTCAGAAAGCACGTCAGGAAAACCACAGACCTGGTTGCTCTGGTTTAAGGCACCAAAACTGCAAGAGGCACGAACCCTCAACTCTATCCCAATCTTACACCATCTATTTACTTTTCCCCTTTACTATGAAGAGTAGAGGAGTCTCTATCTGTGTTTCAAATTGAGGCAGATTGAAGGTCGTTAAAAACCCAGTGCATCTCATACCAACACTTATGTATACCTTCTGTGTGAAGCTGACGGGCTTGACAAGGCTTTGATGGTGAAAACAGTGGAATAAGACCAGGACTAAAACACTGCAAGGCCTGTGACAGATATTAGCTCTGCACCTGAAAACATGGCATCTTTCCAACCTGCCATTATCTAGATTGTGGCTTCACACTGAGACTCGCTGAAGTCACACTTTAGGGCTCAGATCTCATTTATGACAATGCTTCGTGTACTCGTTGCAGGTTTAATGTACCTCAGCGTTCTATCGCACACACCACTAAGCTCCCAATGGGCAGCCGGAGCTGCATTTTCCTGAAGGTCGGCCAAAGTGAATATAAATAGTTACACAGTCAAGACATTACGGCAGCACATTTAGAGTCTACTGCCAACATTTGTTTCGGGAAGTAAAGAGTGACCAGGTGTGGTAACATGTTGCCTGTCACACAGTAACATGATGTGCTATGCTTCTTTTCAGGGGCCACTTGGCCAGCGTTCATGCCTTGATTTACAGTTTTATAGTAAAAACGGTGAAGGAAGTCATAGATGTCTGCTATGATTCATAAAAGCAATTTGTGCAAACCAGACAGAAGCAAGAAGGTTGATCACATTAAGTAAAGAGGGCTGTGGAGAAAAAGCACCTCTGTGAGATAAAAAAATGAGCAGCTGGGAGCAATGAAAAAAAAAAAAATTCTTATTACAAAATATGCACATCCTACAAATTTCCACAGGAGAAAATATTAAATTAAGTTTAGAATTTTAGACAACTTTACCCCAAAACATTGCAAACAGCAGTGAGCTTCGGGCAGATTTAGCACACAGGGATTGCATGCAGAGCATCGACCGAATCCACCAGACTAATAAACTAGACTCACCATGGAAACCATCCTGAGTACAGTGAAGTCTGGGTCCAAAATCACAACCACAGTATGTCTGGCAATTGTGCCCTCAGGCTTTGTCACAGTGCCAAGCCAAAAATGAACTCATCATGACAAATGTGAACATGATAAAACAGCGAGGAATCATTTAAAGCACACGTTTTGTGCAAGCGGTGCGTTATTTCTCCTCCTCTCTGGATTGTGGTGCGAGTGTAGAGCTGCAGCGAAGACAGTCAATACACCATCTCAATGAGGATTAGCCATTTTAATTACTTTCACCTCTCTGCTATCACCATCTGCTTTGAGCCTGGATGGGGCTCCTTGAGCAACAAGCTACTCAAATCAATTGCAGCAATCTGCACAATGTTAACATGATAAGCCACGCTGAGGTTTGTTCTGGCCTTTGTCATCCAGTTTGCATCATTCAGATAAGGTTTATTACATTCTGCAGTAATCTCTCCATGTTTGGCAACCTTCTGAATAAGTTATTCAAAGAGGATTTTGTGATGAAAATGACCTAATGAAATAAAAATGATTTAGGACGGAATAATATTGTGAAATTTTTGCTAATTCTTTGCAGATTTAACCCTTAGATGCATAAGTGGGTCAAAAATGACCCAGTGAGGTTGTTTTCTTGTAATATCTTTGCAATTATAAGTTGCTATTATTTCATATTCCATTTATTCCCCCCAAAATGTTTTTGATATCATGCCTTCCATCTTTCATACATTTCAAAAAATTGTGGTTTTCTTATTACTACTCAAAGTTTCCATAATTGGTTTACAAATGACCTGCATGCATTTCCGATGGAATCTCATGAGAACGTTTGATTCTTATCAGCTGTGGCTGTCAAGGACATATTTAGTGTCAACCACAAAGATTATATCAGAAGTGTCTTCCCAAGATGACCGTACACTGCAAGATCTGATATTTTTAAGTATTATCTTCATTGTTTTTCTGTTTTGTTTTTTACATCAGAAAGTATTTGATGTAATGAAACTGATATAATTCAACAACATGATGACGTTCATGCGTGTATTTATTATACATTTGTTGTGTAAAAAAGTATGTGTTAATATCTTGTATCAACTAACGAGCCTATTTTAGAGTTGGCTAACACTAGCTAGCTAACTGAAAAAGCTAATATCCCTTTATATATATGTATTGTGTGCATTTGTGTGTGCGCCTTTATGTTATTCATGACTATTGTAGGAAATGTGTTATTATTGTGTATCAACAAGTTAGATTATTTTACAGGTAGCCAACACTAGCTTGCTAACTAAGATAGCTTGCATAACTGTATGTACTCTGTCTTTGTTTTACTGTGTGCGTGTGTGTGTGTGATTGTGGATATCTTTCAACTGCTTCTTTGCGAAGTTTTCTTCTTTTTCGATTGCTACATAATAAAATAAAAAAACAGTCACACATAAACACAGGCACATGTGCACACACACAAACACACACACGCACAAAATGAAAAAAAGAATGGCATATAAACACAATGATTCTAATATGGGTCCTTTTTGACCCACGTATGGAAGAGTGTAGGGTCCATATACTTGTGCATCCAGATAAGTTATGCTTTCACCGTGTGTTGCCGCTCTTAATGTAATTCTGGCCACACCTTGATGCTTGTCGGTCTGAATCATATTTATCCCAGTGATGTGACAAAGCATACTTAACGGGATCGATCCAGTTTCTTGCTTAACGTGGCAACAATCCATCGGTGATTATACAAGCCAAAGCAGCCTGCAAATGTTGCTGCTGATGAAATGAGGTGAAACAAGGTGCCGATGTGTTGATGAGAGTGAATTTGCTTGACGATATGCAGCACACCTTCCTTACAATAATTACTAGAGGTTCTACAGTATATTTCATAGTGCAGATCGCCTCCTGACAAGGCTTGACACAATCTACTGTAGCTCTGCTCTGACACAAATCAATAGTCTTGAAACTCAGTAATTGCTACTAGAATAAAGGCATAAAATTCATCATCCAAAATGTTTACCTAATTTAGATTCAGTTAACTGAATGGGCATGTGAAGAAGTCACAGAGAAACTGTGTGTGAAAGTCTCTGCGGTACTACGACAAACGACCTTTGAACCACAACCAGGCCTGCTGGGTAGAAAGGAGTCTGGTCAATGTCTGAGGAAAATAAGGATGGAGGGCTCATTATTGGCTTTTCACTGTCAGTCTCAGTGGCCTCAATGACACCAAAGAGTCTACAATTCCCTTTCAGTCTCTCCCTCAGCCTTCCTCACTAAGTCCGAGATAGACGAAAATAGAGAGCAAGGATAAGGGAGAGTTTGGCAGACAAAAACGGCAACGGGTGAACGGAGGGGAGATAAGAGGCCTCACAGACAAAAATAACAACAAAAGAGCGAGCAACACTGCGCTTGACTACGACGTGCTAAGGAGACAGGCCGGGGGAGCAAAAGACTTGAGAAGATGTCACTGGGGGAAGAACAAGTTCGTCAGCGATAATGAGGATCTCAGGGCGTGTGAGCCCTTTGGTGAGAGAATTTGAAAAAAAAAAAAAAAAAACAGATTAAAATCAGCACCACAAATGACGGGGCGCATTAGTCCAGAGATGGCCTTATTTCAACTGTAGACAGGATCAATTGGGCCTCCTAATGCAGCACAACGAGATGGCCTCCTCCGGCATGAAAGGGTCAAGCACTCAGCGGCGGCGTGCAGAACACAGCTTAATTTGACTTAATAATGCGGGTCTGACTTCAGAGAAATGTCTTGCATATGCCACGGCACATACAGCGTCAATGGATAAAGCCAATTTGTCTTTGAGTGCTGATGGCTACCCCCCCCTTTTTCATGTCATAAATAAAAGCAATGAGGTTGTTGTTATGAAGTTGGGTACCAGGCAACAGTGAATGTGTGCGAGAACAAATAAAATGGTCATTGCTACTTTGTTGCTTCTGCTGTTCAGAGAAGAGAGTCACACACAGTTCTGAAATATGCTTTAAGTGTATTTTGAATAATGATGCACTTTGTTCCTCAAAGCACCAATGTACATGTACACGTACAGGATATTTATCACTAATGGATCAAGTGATGATGTGATGTGAAAGGGCTCGTTCAGAGTGATGAATCCACATAGAAATGCTTCCCCCGTTGCGGATTTTGGCTGCTCCATCCCATAATTTTGGATTAATGGCACATTTACTCTTTGGTTCAGTCTCAGCACTCATCAGCCTTGTTTCCAGCAGCAGCAGCATGTAGCTGTTTTCTAAAAAAAAAAACAAAAACAAAAACAAAAAACCTCTGATAAATCCATTGTTACTACATGGGGAGAACCTACAAAAGTGTGAATCGATTCAGCCTTTAAAACTTCCAAAAAGGAAATAATGTTCTATTTTTTTTTCAAATAGCAATAGATTTTTTTTTAACATGTACCCATTTTCAGTACAACACACAGGACTTATTATAATGAGCAGTTGCTCATAAGGCTGCAGCTTTGGTTTGTCTGTTTAGATTTATTTTGTCTAAGACATTAAAATCACTAGACTAATGAAAACAAGACGTTTCTGTTTTAATTTAATTAAACACCATCCTCAGCTGTAAGAAGTGACAGGACATAACTCTTTATAGAACTGATGATGGTATTTGGATAAACATAAAAACATCTTGTTTTTTTTTTAAGACTTCAGTGATTATAATAAATAATGCCATCCTGCGTATCATCTCTAGGTACTTCTTGTCTGCCTACCAGGCCTCCATGATCCCATAATGTCCGTCTCCTCTCCGTCCCAAGATTTTACAAATTATCAGTATCATCAGTTTTCCTACCAAGCCCCTCTTCTCTGGAATCATGCACACAAATGAAGCTAGCACACTCGATTCTTTTGAAAGCGAACTCAAACATACCTCTCTTCATCTACCTTTAACATCACCTATTTTCTTTCCTAAACACTACACAATGTTTATCCAAATATCATCTATCACTGTGAGTGTCATTTCATTGTTTTATGTTCAGTTTTACAGACACTTGCACACAGATTTTACCATTTGGCACTATTTTTAATCTATATTGCTTTTATGAAGTCATATCTCTTGTTTTTGTTGTGTTGTTGTTATGATATTTGTTCTTTGCTTTTGTTCTTTATGCACAGCCCATTAAGGTTTTTTTTTTTTTTTAATTTTGGGCTATAATAAACTTTGACTTGACTTTAGCTTTCTCAGGCTGCTGGCCTTCCAGTAGGTGTCCTGCTTTAAGTCTTCCTCCAGACAAACTATGAATTAATTTTATTGTTTTTCTACCTAAAAAGTCAAGAAAAGTGCTGAAAAAGAGGCGTGAAGCACTTTTACTCTTTACTTTACCTTTTCTTCTTTATTGAAAAACCCAGGACTGATCAGCTGCAGTCTTTGTGTTAGACTGTCCGATATAAATATATATATATATATATATAAACAAAACAACAGCTTTGTATTTTCTAAATTCTCCTTCATTGCACTGGTGTTTTACATTTATGTTGAGACGAAAATGAGAGGTATAAAAATAGCGTGAGCAATGACAGCAACCATTGTTTAGTAGAAAACCCCCGAAACTGAAATCTTAAAAATAACTAACAAATTACTAACGCAGCAAACGCATTTAGCTCGGAGTTAAGAGAAACATGTTTGCAGGTGCACAGGGTCATGTTTATAGAAGTAAAGCTGCATTGCTATTCTACAATAATCTCAACTAACATCTTTTCATGTTTTATTTCTTTATGCATGAACAGTTGGTCTCTCCTTTGTTTCCTCTCAGCTTGCACTGCAGCTCTTTGCAAAAATAATGTCATTAATGAACCCAAACATCATCTACTGGCAAACGCGGAACTCCTGTGTTCCATAAGTGATGATTTTTGCTGTCACAGAAAGACGTTTTAGTCTCCAGGTATGAGTTTGTGTTCTGACTATAAAAGTACATGAATGGTACAAAAATGATATGTCATGTAATGCTCTAGTATTGCATCACTTCTTGGCTCAGTGTCCATAATAAACATTCAGAGTCTCCTGCCAAGACTGAACTACCTGCCAGGGACCATTTTGAGTATCCAGAATAATTCATATCTACTTGTTATGGAAAAATGACACTGTTCATTTTGTTACTTCATGCATTTGATGACTTCAAGTAATGTGGAAAAAAAGAGCAGATTTAAGAGTCTTTGTGCAAGTTTTTGATGAGCAGAGCTAAGCGATGTGCAATTATGACCATTCAAGTTGTGATTTTTACAGGTTCGTATATATATATATAACTCACATTAATAAAAAAACTTGTCACCTGCAGCTTTTCATTGAACTGCTCAGCTCACTATGACTTATTTCTCCTAATGTTCACTAAATATCTCAAACTGATCCACTGGCCAAATACTGTGACTTTGTCTGTATTTTGTTGTGACAATGCATTTCCTGCAGTTATTACTCATTGTGTCCTGCACATATAAATGCAGCTTGCAAGAATAATGTTTGGTGAAATTTGTCAGTAAGATTTCCTACACACTGCAAAGAAATAACATTTACTTGTATCCCAAGCTTTATGTATAAAAGCTGTCAAAATATGGTTACCTTTCAAAAACACAGATCAAGTTTTTTGGAATCATAGGCCTTTGATAATCATTTAATAAGCAGTTCACTAACAAATGGACTTAATAAGTGAATCTTTTTCCATTCAGGGAGATTCCAGTCATGCAGGGCCTTTCTGTGTGGACTTAAAATGATATCCTGAAGCTTGCTTTGGCTTTCCTCACCCTCAAAAATACAATTTAATTCTTACTGCAGCAACCGTGACTGTGGCACGCTTTAAAGGCCAGTTTAAGCTTTGTCTCTTGACACATTTAATAAATGTCACTCAAAAGGAATGAAAGAGTAGTAGTAGTAGCAGTTTCAGTGTTTCAATTCATGCTCCGGCAAAAAGGTGTCAGTTGTCTCCATATAAACCATATTTGACATGAACAATAGAATATCAGCAAGGAAGTTCAGTAAAGACTATCTCCATGGCGATGTCAGAGATAGTCAATATTAACACAAGATCCTTCACTACACGCCTCGCCAGTGGTGTAAAATGGTATCCACTTTATGTCTCCTAAGTGGGCGGAGTCACGTTTCCCATGGAGACGGTTAGGAACCACCATCCCTCCGCCTGGTCTGTGTTATAACGTCATGTGACGGATGCAGACGGATTTTGCATCACATGACCTATAAGACCATTTAAATGTCTGTTTATGTCTGTTGTGAAGCAAGGCAGGAAGCAGCGGTTTGCAGATCTTGTGGGAGTGTGTTGCTGAGACAGAGCCAGGTCTCGAACAAAAATGATTTTCTCCTGATTTGTGTGTCTGAAAAATGTCATTTTTGTGTCAGAATGTTCTGAAGGTACAGTATGTGTCATGTGAAAAGTGGGTCCAATATGTATCTTGGTGACGACGGGGCAAAAGAATTGGTCATGATCTGTGATTGCGTTCATTTCTCTCATAGGAATAATTGGATTCTAGTCTCCCGAAGGGGCGGGGCCGTGGTAAAACCCATGTGACACTGATACGGGAAATGACCAGTCAGTGGGAGGTCTTGGTTCCGATATTCCTCTGGCGATGTTAACACTACCCAATCACATTACATGACAGAAATATGACGATGTCCACGACATAATACAAACTTTCCAGGTACTGAAAATTAAATTCAGCATTTTTCTATTGAAATGTTTTCATTTTCGTTGAGTGACACCCACCAAAGGTGTCGATAAGATGAAACATAAATTGGCCTTTAGAGCTGGAGCTGGTTCTCAGGCATTGTACTAAACCCATTCAGACGTAAGCCGCCCTCTGAAAAAGCCCTTTAAAACCTAAACTCTGTTTGAAAACAGCCTCTTAAAATCTGAGGGTTTTTTGTAAAGTTTGACAGAAATGCCAACATTTACTAAAACCTTAATTCCTTAGCCTGTGAAGAAGATAAATACATGAAATAAAAACCAATTGAAAGATTGCGCTTGTGGCAAGCATCAGTAAACCTAAGTAACTGATATCACCATTATCACACAATCAGTAATGCACACGTCCCATCGGTTTGTAAAGAGAGAATCACGTGTGTCTCATTTGTGTTTTAAAGGTATAATCACACGAATACTGCATGCGGTCTAATAAAATGCAGAGAAGCACTTCCACTTTTTGTACGAAGCATGACTAAACGTGACGAAGAAATCTTCAGCGAGGCCGATGATGTCCATTTTCTCAGTTGTTGCTGCCTCGCAGTTTTCAAACACCCAAAAGAGAAATACCATAAAAGTTAATAACTTTATATGTCCTAATCACAAAAAGAGATGAACTACACATGTATGAAACAAGAGCTGTACGGATCTTTTCCTTCCACCTCAGGCCACGACATTATCAATCAACCCCCGTAAATTAAAAGCAAGTTCTTTCTATTGTGAAGCCAGTCTTGACTTTTAAATGTTTGGTCTGACTCTGGTTTGTGACTCATCTTTATGCTGATTGTAATCATTATAATTAAGTCTATTGTGATTAATTGAATATTGTTTTCACAGTATCACAGTTTTTTTTTCCCATTAAAACTTCAGTGAAAGTGTTTTGGTGTCCTTGCGTAGCTGTGCAACTGAAGAACATGCCAAAAGTTTAAAATTAATGAATATATAACTTTGCACATTGACTTTATCTTTCAAGACAAGGAACAATTTTTCAGGTCCGAATTATCAGTCATTTTGGAGCATAACTTTCTAATGTTCATTTATTCACGGCATATACTCTTAAAATGGCTGAGATTGTTAGTAATGGATGGTGACTTCACTCAGTTTTAATTAATGAATGACTTTACTTGTGACATTAAGATCTTGAAGGCAAAATGAGCCATCCTGTAATCAATCAAACTGTTTAATGATGACAAAATAAATGTCATTGAAATGCCAAAAGATTTAATTGTTGCTGCTAATGTGGATAAATCAGAAGTAATTCACACATTAATAGAAGCTTTTCATCCATTCTAAAGATGTTTTTACTCCGGCGCTACTTTAATGTAATTTCATCTGCCTTTCCGCAGCTTTAAAAGGCGCCTTTAGAAATGACAACATTTGGCAGCATGCCTGATGGCTTCAAAACATGAAAGATGCCTCGCTAAAAGTGGTTCAACATTATGAACAAGTCATTGCAAGACCCAGAATCCACTGCTGCTGGTGAGGGCTTTGAAGTGAAGATACAGTTTTCAGTGTAATTTTGAGGCGGTGTGATGAATGAATAGATGCTTTGTTGTGAGCAGAGAGTCACTAAGTGGGTAACCCTTTATTTTAACCCCTATATAGAATTTACAAACAGTATATCACCATTCATTATGTAGTTTGTAGGATGTAACACAAAACAGTACGGCTATACAATGTGTTTATAAGTAAATACAATTTAAAAGCACATTTCTGTCAGCATGGCTGTATTGTGTCTGTAAACTAAAAATTTCTTAAGCTGGGCATACGCTGTATGATTTCGTAAATATTGTTTTTTAAATCCAACTCACACTGTATGTGTAAATTGTCTGCAATGTAAAGCCAAAGTTTATGATTTATGTCCTCACACTGTACGGTCCGACCCTCAGCCACGACCTGAGTGCTCACACAGTACAAATAAAAACAGCTCGTCATCCCCCGAGGACTGTCCTGGTTATTAATAATCGTCAATAAAGATTAATCTGAAAGCTCAGAGGCAGGTGTGTTTCCTAGCAACAATAGTAACAAAGGCAGAGGCGTAGCTGCCTTGAGGGCTTGAATACGTGGACGGTAACGTTACAGCTTGTCCATTTTGCAGAGAGAACTGGACTTAAGTTAGCTACTTTTACTGTTGTTGACTTGATAGCTAACGTTAGCTACGCTTTGATAACTGTATGTCTCCTTTAGTTTTTTTACCTGTTGTGTGTGTGTGTGTGTCGCCATGGCATTCAGATGCTCTGTTTGCCACTTCCAGCAGGCGCAGTGAGGAAAAAAAAAAAAGGCACTGATGTTGAGCGATCAACTCATGGCTCTACTTCAAATGTGTGAGAGCCTGAGTTGGCTGACCAAAATTTCTGACCCGTCAGGAGTCATCCGACCGTCCGAGGGCTGTTTGGGAGTGGATGATCAGCTCTCACTGCCTTCTGTACACTGCACGGCAAACAACGCTTGGCCCAATCCAAAATGATTTGTGCGACTCAAAAATCAGGTCAAAAACAAGCTTAAATCGTACAGCATATGCCCAGCTTTAGCAATTGGCAATTTGGTGATCTCCTGACAATCAATGTAGCGCCACCAACAGGTCAAAGTTTTCACATATCTTTGGAATATCTCTGCCGGATGGATTGGAATCTTTGTTTACAGCAGCGTTTATTCCTCTCACAGGAAGAATCCCACAGACTTGAAATTGAACCCTTGACTTTTCTTGAAAGCTACGTTTTTGTTTACATTTGTGGTTTGGAGTGAGATGAAATTTATAATGGACTGGTATGAAATTTAGTACATACGCTCATGTCCCTCTAGGGATGAGCTGTAATCACCACCTTAATCCTTTGACTTTACGGTGCCACCATCAGGTTGTTTCAGTTTGTCAAGTATTTTGTTTTATTACTAACTATTAAACAAAAAACACTGATCAGCTCCACTTTATTTTGACTGCTATCAAATGGTGGTATGCTAACTAACACAAACATGCTAAACTAAGGGTGCACTCACACCTGGCCCGGTTGTCCTGTACTGTGCCGAAGCACGCGTGCTAAACACAACATGGTAGCATTGTATGAGCATGTTAGCATGCTGACGTTTACTCAAAGCACCACCACAGGACAGACTTAAGGAGTCGATATGGCTTCAAACTGTTTGTCATGCTCATATTTAGCCATGATTTAAATATTTATTGATTTATTTAAGAGTAAAGACATCAACTGAAAGCTCAAGGAGCAATCTGGTGACAAAAGGTCAAGAACTTTTATTAAGCTCAATACATATTTTGATATATTATCAAGTTTTTTAAAAACTTGTGAATGATTTGTACTCAAACATTTAATTAAGTGTTGATATTCTGCTTATAAAATAGTAACTTTTGGTCATCAGAGTAGGTATATCTGATTCACAACTTACACAATTTAAGAAAGGTTTATACTTCTAAAAAAGAGATAAACTACATTTTAAGTTCATATTATTTTCCATTAAATCAGTTGTCAATTGTACTTGACCACTGATCATGCAGGGACAAGATGAAGTGAACCGCAGTAAGAAGCTGTTATCCTTTATTAATTTTCATTATCAAATCAACAGCCATCAGCCAATCAAGAAGCTAAGAAAGTGGCAACAGTTAAACAACAATAACCGATTTACACCAACCTGAAAGAAACTGCAGCTTTTAACTAATGACAGGTAGAGAAAGAGAGACAGCCCTCAGCAACTTTGACCATTTTCATCCTTTATTTGTCGTCACCAAAAGATTTTATGCAGCTGAACTTTTGGGCTTTCTAAAAGCCAGTTTTAATGCCAGCGATAAACCATTTTTCTGTGCCTGCCTCTGTGATTTGGTTAGCGCTACACGAGTGAGCCATTGAGGAAAATCACTCTAAAAAGAAGTACCTTATTATTTCTGAAAAAGAAAAAAAACATGATTGTACGTCACAGTTTTATGACAGCTTACCATGTGACAGCTGAATAAGCTTAAATCACCGGTAATAAACATTACAGGCAGTCAAAGTGAGAAGCATACTTTCATGGGTCGAACTGGCATTAACCGTATCGAAGAACTGATGTTTTTTTTTTGTGTGTGTGTGCATGCCAGTAATAAAACACACATCATGACTAAAACCACAGTGAAAATAAAAGGAGCAATGCTGACAACATTTAATTTGACCTCAATTCTTCTTTTCACACCAGGAAATTATGATAATTATTCAATAATTGTGCTCTCCTCTAAAGAGAGTGTGGGTAATTTATGAAATTAGTATTAAATTTAACTCCATTGCAACAAACACAAGCTGAAGTACAAGCACGCCTGCACACACACACACACACACACACACACCTTGTACAAACCCGACAGAGAAAAACACAAACACTCACACACTCACGACCTCAACACCATCCCTCCGCCCTGCAGTCGAGCACATTAAAAAACAATTAGGCCTCTCTGATTTGTCTGTTTTTTTGCCGCCTCGTCTCAGCAGCAACCTGCAGAGTCCAGCTGCTTCCCTCAGGCCTCTGCAGAGCAGGAGGCAAAAGAAATGCTCCTTCAAAGAGAAAAAGATGAAGAAACAGAGACAGAGGGGGAACTTGACTGCAGCTGAAGTGCTGGACAGAATGAACTGGGGCAGCATCTTGAATATATAAAGGCAGTGGAGTGAGTATTCATGTGCCGGGTGGATACTTTTGTTTTGTGCGTTCGCTCTCTAATTATGTTGCCAGGCAGGCGGATAGACAGGCAGCGAGGATGAGAAGCCTCTAGAGAGGCAGGATTTTGAAAAACACACATAAAAGCATGAAGGTTCTGCTTTACAGTCGTTGGCTAATCTGTTGAGTAACTCACTGTTTTTGTTTTTTGTCTTTGTTTGCAGGAAGGTAAAATGACATTTCTTAAATGAGGGGATGCAAATTTCTTATTATTTTTCTGTCATTTTGTCTGCCCCCCCTTTTTTTCTTTGCAAAGCACCTGGTTTCTGTTGAAGTTTTAATATGTTATTTGTGAAGTACAGTACAAACAGTGTGAGTAGAATGTAGTCTAATGTTACAGTTTCACTTTAGGCATTGATTAAAGCTTAGGTAGGCGACATTTTGAAATTATGCCAGCTTTAGCATGAGACTACTGAGGAAGCTACTCTGCTGCCCCCTCCCCTCAGTGTTTTTCCTCGGGCTCATGTTTTATTTTGTTTGTTGAAAGTCCAGTTTACACCAAAGAGTCACAGTGACATGAAACAGTTGCAGGGAAAGTAGCAGCAGTGTAAACTGGTCCGTCCCAGCTCGACTCCAGCTGGCTGATTGTGTCGCCTGCAGACAGTATTGTCAGCAGAAGCCAGTTTTAAAACGTAAGAGGCACGTCACTTTTCTCAACAGCCAAACTCAGGAGCCGGCAGCCGCCATTTTTATAACGCAGACAGTTATGTGAAAAAGACGACACAAAACACAAACCAGAGCTCGTAACGAGATTGATGTTGTTTTGTCAAATCTTCTTTGAGATTTCATGGTTTCATTTAGCAAGAGATTCATGGCACATTTTCACCACATACCAAACA
Organism: Naso thynnoides; assembly: GCA_029783665.1. NCBI lineage: Eukaryota > Metazoa > Chordata > Actinopteri > Acanthuriformes > Acanthuridae > Naso > Naso thynnoides. The sequence continues at coordinate 2,577,816 of JAQLOL010000025.1, read as the reverse complement.
AAAGAATGGAGCCATAATGCAGAACCTTTATCTGTTGTAAGTTGCAAAGACTCGATGTTAGAATCAGCTGTCGGCCAGTTTACAACACTTCAGGGGGTTCCTACTGGCAGTGTGAATGCCAACAGAACAAAGGCTCTTAAGATGTTCGGTTCACAAGGAACTCCTCAATATACAGTTCCTTTCAAGATTCCTAGAACTGTTTGGTCCAAAAATGCCTTAT
>JAQLOL010000025.1:2562515-2576885 GCA_029783665.1 Naso thynnoides | reverse complement strand
ATGTTCGGTTCACAAGGAACTCCTCAATAGACAGTTCCTTTCAAGATTCCTAGAACTGTTTGGTCCGAAAATGCCTTATGCGTGCACAGTGTCGGGCTCTGGAGAAACATATTTACCAAGTCTAACAAAATTTTAATAAAGGTGTAAAGGTGGCCAATGATCCAAACCTGTGTTTACTTTCCTCGATCAAGCATCGTTTCTCCCCTTCCATACCAGCACTGAAAAATCTAAAATTTACTCTGCAAGAAACAACTGAATGATTCTCCAGAACAGAAAATAAGATAGAAAGTAACTAAGTAAGTAAGTAAGACTTACCACGGCCTTTGAGAGCCTTTGAGAGCCACGAAGGGCCACAGGGCAGGAGCCTATCTCCTGTTTACATTGCATGAGGCAGCTTGATGTACAAGTACAAGCACACCCCCTGGATATGAGGCCAGAAAGGTTTCATGTTTTGTGTACAGGCAGAGCAAGTTATATCAGTTGGCAATAGAGGGGAAACGTTTAAAACGAAAATTATGCTTACTACTTCTTACAAGGTCTTGGGAGCTGTTTGAGTCGTCTGCTATTTGAAAGACAAACAAATTCTCTATGGGTCAGTGTTTAAAACGGTTAAATCTGTTTTATTTTACATTCAGATCCTTGAAGGAGACATTCAGTGTCACTCTGGAGGTGAAGTGACGCTCTCTGGTTGCAGATTGCTTCACCTCCGCCATTTTCGTCTCTATGGGCGGGTGACTTGAAAGGGGATAATCCTGTCAATCAATTACCTTTCACAGCCAAAGTCATCACGCAGTGCCAGCTGGGCTTATTTCAGCAGTTGTCGAATCAAAGGGGAAAAATGAAGGGAGGCATCTAAGTGAAGCGCGCAAATTGCACAAAGCTGTATGACCTGCTAATGGAGCAGCGAACAACAGCAACTCCCGAGTGACCTCAGTGCTCCTGAAATGATGGATACAGGTGATTTAAAAGTGGCTCGCTACTTTCGATTGTACTGCTTTGTCGCAATTTCTCTCAAATTAGACAATTTGTTTTTCGGGCAAAGCAGGATTACTGCATCCGGAGTCGATAAATAGTCTTTTTTCCTGCAAAGCAAACAGGAAATCAGGTCACTCTGCGGTCACAGCCTGCATTTCCTGTCACTTGGATCGTCACTAGTGAGTTCAGTTACTTACCATGTAGAATTTTCATCTTTTCTTGTCACGTTGTCAAGGTCACACGGAAATCAGCTGATGCTGGTTGACTCAGCGGAGCTGAAGGCAGATACATCAGGGGAGTGAAGTGAGGATCCCATCAGACTGGTGGTGGTGGTGCTCTCCCTCTGGCACCCTCCGTCTCATAATCATAATCAGGAACAAGCACGGTGCTGAAGAGACAGAGGAGGAAGTATGTATTAGAGCCTGGCTGATGGCATTCTTTTCAATCGCGGCCAATTTATTCTCCCAAATAATACAAGCACTAATCTAATAATGACAAGGAGGGGAAATTGCTTCTCACCAATGCTCTGCCATGCAGACGTGCACTCTGCAAAATTACTGTATGTGTACGTGTTTCCTAATGCACGCATGTGTCGGAGGACGTGGGTGTGTGTGAGCTGGTGTGCACATATGTGTTGCCTTTGCTTCCACTGCGAGAATGTGTGCAAGGATTTTGATTTTAATTTTAGCTACAGTTCGCATTTGGCAAAATAGATCATAGTGCATGTGCATGTGCGTGTGTGTGTGTGTGTGTGCGTGTGCGAGAAAGGCAGGCTGAAACTAATTCTTCTTACCATTATCATTATGAGACAGGGTGAGCTGAGAGGGGATTACTGTCTTTGTCATCCTCTACATCACTTACTTTACTTTAATAAAACTTTAAGCCTCTGATTACATTTTATATGCAAATATGATGTGTTGTATGAATAGAAATGAGTAGAGAGACAAGGTTACCTCACGCATCACTCCATTTTCTGTGATCCCTTATATGAACATGTGTGCAAAGACAAGCATGCTAACAGTTTAGACACAGTTTGGTGGACGTATAAAAATCACCTATTTATAAAGGTCAGTGAAAAAATAAAAACAGCTGTAGAATAATACTTCTTCACAGAGCTCCATTCAAATCTTACAAATTCTTCTTTGCTGTAGGTTTTTTTTCGGGTATCAGCGCTTAGCTTGAGTATTTACTTTTCTGACAACTTTTTTACTTTTCTTCCCTACATTTAAACACAACTATCTGTATTTTCTCCCAGCAACATTTTTAAAACTGACCTGTTTCTTACGTTTGAGTGCTTTTGCCTTTTTGGCTTTGCTCAGGATGTTTTAACATTCCAAAATAGTGCTATTTAAAGGAGAAGTTTGGTTTTTTTTTGCTATTAGCCAGGTTAAAAGCTGTTGTTAAACTTTGTGTTTTAGTGTCGCACATGAGAGGACACCACTAAACTTTTTTTGTCATTGTCTCGTCTGTTGAAATGACCTTTTACGACAGATTGTCAAGCACTTGAGATGCCCCTAAACCTCCACTGTTTTCAGCAGTGACGTCAGCAACGAGCTCCAGCTCACGTGACTGCACCATTCGTCATAATAATGCTGTAATGCACTGTATATGATTGTAAATATCCATATTATATGGCTTACAGTGCAAAAAAACAAATTTCTCCTTTAGCATTCTGGGAATAGACTCAACAATAAACTCATTTTCTGGTGTGTTTAGGAACAGCTCTGACAAATTCTGCTGATTCTACGTCTAAGTTTAATAGTCTTTGCAATATATTAATATGATGTGAGTTTCAGTTAGCTTTGCGCATAAATGTCCTTTAGAGGGATTTTTTTTTATTAGTAAAGAAGCTGAGTTAGTACTTTTACTCCAGACTTTTTTTTTTTTTACATAAGTATCTATATCTCTACTAATATAAAGAATGTGTGTAGCCGCTTGGCAGAAGTGGAAACAGGTTGTAAGCCCAACACTGACATTTGTTGATATGTTGAACTTGTTAGCAAACAGTTGTTTATTTGCACACTCAGCGGATACACAGAAACATTAGCATTCATTTAGAGTCGTGTTTGTGTCCACCTGATGAACGATCATCCGATATTTACTTATGAGACACAAATAGTCAAGTTACAGGCTTTCTAGACCACAGTGAGCTGTGACGTAAATCATTATACAGTTCTGTTCTTACGAGCTGAAGGGACCTGCTGAGTCAGCTTCTAACTCTCTGTGGGTGGAGGATAATCAGGCAGATTTTGGGTCCCGTTTAGTCCTCCTGACAGTCACAGGGGTGTTCCTGAACGGAGGCTTGTCTGAAGAGATTATCTGCCTAAATGATCTCGCAGTGTGAGGGGTTTACAAACTGGATCAGAGTCTGCCTGACAGCGAAATATAAATGTTAAACATGTTGGAAATTTACAGCTGGAAATCCTGTAAAGAGCACTGAGCAAAAATGGGCCATTAGAAAGAGCTGACCAGGAAGTGTTAACAACCAGATGTTGAGATGCTTGTGTAAAACTGAAACAGCCGGTGTGTGAAAAGGGAGGACAAGTCAACTTCTTTGAATTTCCCTTCACTGTAATCACCCTCTGAAACACGTGCGTCTTGACCGAATCCTCTGGTGTTTTCCCCTCTGATGGTGGAGATCCATAGGGGTGTTTTGTTTTTGTTTTTTTACGTGAGGGAAAACACTGCTTTTCATTATTGGACGGCGGTCCCCTGACGGTCGTGCCACTAGGTGATGGACAGTATTCGATTCCACCAACAACAGCCACGTAAACACCTCCTGACACACCTGACTGAACGAACACTTTCACTCACTGGGCTGTCCTCGGTATGTGCCCAACAATATGAAAACTGACCAACATGGCCGCTTGTTTACTTTCTGTTATATCTTGGAAACAGTTCACTGAAATGTGTTTCTGAAAACATTTTAGGCAATAAATAAGTCATGCAGCTGTTGAATCTGTTTTAGATCGATGTTGGCAAGTTTAAAAGTTTGGAGGAGAGTTTGCAGAGGCGGCGAGTTGCGCTGGATGTGCCTGATTGCATAAAGTAGCCTAGACCTCTACTTTATGCAAATGTGGAGAAGCTGATGTGACGGCTCATCTCTCATCAAAACGCACGGCGACACTACCAGAATGCATTGCACAGTGTCCTACATAGTTCAATGAACGGGAAGAGTCAAAATCATGGATCCTGATCCCACCATTAGGCTTAAATCATCAACATATATCCATCAATACAAATCTATCTCTTTTCTCTCCACATGTGTAATTAAGGCCAAAGGACTTTTAAATAAGCTTACATTGTTAAATAGGGGAAAGCAAAACAGTGGATAAACAACTCCTGTGAAATTACTTGTTTTACAAACAGAATTTTATTCAGTCCATCCGATAACATTTGGAAAGTTTAGAGGAGCCACAAGATTAAATCATTTATCCTCATTAAATTAATGGAGGGCTAAGTTGGAAGTTACCCAACCTGGCCGGTGGAAGTCTCTGGCAAGCATGCAATGGGCCTCACAGTGCAGGAGCTTTGGCGAAAGAATCCGGTAATTTTAAACTCAGAATTTGAACTTTCTCAGCTCTATGAGCCACTTTTTTTTATATTATGTTCTCCTTAATACATCCGTGGAAATTGTTGTTAGTTCCCTTCCAGGTCTGCTCACGTTCACATGGTTCCTGTAATTTCTTTCCAAACAGTCTTCCATTTCGCTGCTCGCTTCCCCTGATAATATGCAATTCTCAAAAATAGTACAATCATGTCAAGCCGACCCGCCTGCATCTGTCTTTTTGACGTGCCTCCTCGGCGGTCTGCCCTCACGTGTGATTTTGTGTGCAACCGTGCACATGTGTGTGTGTTTCTTGTATGTCAGAGCCGGATCAGGTTGGTGGAGTGTGTGTGCGTGTCATTCCCCTGAAACACCTCACAGGGAGAGGAGAAGGACTACAGCAGAGCTGACAGTGCATGACTAAATGCCCCCCGTGAACCTGCCTGAATGGAGCTGACTGCTCCAATGAGGCAGGGCAGACGAGACAAAGCACATGTGGGCGAGGGACCAGAGAGCGATGGAAGAGGCCGGGCTGGATGTGTCAATCTTCTTCGCCAGGGGACAAGGAGACTTTGTGTCAGGGCGAGAGGATGGGAAACTAGGCATTGACCGGGCCATAGTGAGACACTGAGAAACCGGAACTATTGTTCCTTGATTTGGTTGTGAGGGCGTTTTGTTTCTTTTTTAAGAATGGGAAGCCGGATGACAATGAGCTTGATGGATGTCTGCGCCTCTGCCCTCTAACATCTGTGGATGATTGTTTTTTTGTGCCGTGGCCCTTCTACGGTTTTGTGGGAAATTGGTCGAAAAGGAGAGGTTTGATTCTTCATCTGATGAGCCTATTGTTCGCAGAAAAATCTCCAGAGATTTTCTCACAGGCTAAGGTCGATTTCCACATTGTCATCTCGTGAGATTTGTTTATCCCCTACTCACAAATCAGCACAGCAACCAAGAACTTTAAATAAGGTTGAGAATTTTCAAATTTCACCTTCTTGCTTTCATGCAAAGTCAAATGGCGGTGCTTAAAACCAGTGTTTGGCCAGAAACTCATTGGACAAATCAATCACCTAATTCAGTTTTTCATCGAAATTGGCCAATTATCCCAGAGCTCAGTGGAAGAATCAGTCCTGCTGATGACTGTGATTGGGCCAACCACTCTCCAGTTGATTATAAAAAGGGGCTTGATTGGTAAGAGAAGGTGTAGACTGGCTGCTGCCATCAGAGGAAAACAAAAAAGAGCAGACTGTTGCACATAGTTTGAAATATTAAATGGCATTTTAAAATGAACATCGAGCATCATTTTATTGAACTTTATCGTTGAAAATTGCAGCCATGAGAGTACTTCTGCTAAACTTTGTGAGCACTGTGGCAGGGCAGGAATTTCACAGCAACCAAGACAGCCATTGCCGCCTTGCCCCTTCATTTTGGCTATTTGCCCCCCTAAAAAATTTCATGCCCTGAGGCACTGGTACCCCGCTGGCACTTGCCCAGCGTTATATTATCATTATTTGCAACCTTTTTTCACTCCTGTTATTTATTGTATTTATTATGGTGTCTGTTTTTGGGAGTCTTAACCAAGCTCTCCACCCTAAAGCTGGAGACAAGAGGGAAGATTTTAGAAGAGATACGTGCCTAATAGAATAATATTTGAACAATGATATTTGTGACATTACGTTTATGTTAGAAATGATAACATTAGCTAACGCTTGCTAGTTAGATGATGTTTTTATTACACCGGTAATTTACCTGGCCTGGTTGACTGCAACACTAACGTTGTGTTTGTTCATTTCCCTCAGGCAGCAACCATGCTGAACAAGCAGCAGAAGGAGAAGCATTTGAAAGATGTTTTGAAGATGCAGCTAAAAAAATGCGAAATACTGCATGTGTATCCGTATTTTTTCAGGCAGAAATCACTCACAGTTTGCTGGGGAGTGCTAGCATGAAGGGCTTATATCCTGCATATGATTAAACACGCAGTGAATCTCTCATTGTCTAAAACAGAAGACGCAAAACCAAACTGTTGCATTATGCTAGACGCTATAAGTTCATATTTAAGCTAACAGGTCACAAAATATTCAAATCCGGTTAATTAATTTATCTGTTTTGCATATTTCTCACCGGTAAAAGGTTGGACCTAAATTATTAAATCTGAAATTTACTGTGTTGGAGATGGTTGATCCATGAAAAAATATGAATTCAATATTTTTCAAGTAGAATATGACTTTATCTGTTCATTATAATAATAATAATGATTTTTTTTAACTTGATACTGTCCTCCCTCTGTTTTTTAACAGTGGTTTTTTATGCCAATAAACATTCTTTGAAAAATAAACTGCATTTCAATCATATATTTCAAGAATGAATGAATCCTCATAATAGGATATTTAAGTTAAACCCATTATTCTCGTGGACTAAAAATCATTGTTTTATTTGATGGACTCGGTGCCCTGGCTTTGGCCTTTCGGCCCTCGAAAAAAATTGACAGCACTAAAGGCCAAGTGGCCTTGCCCCTAAAACGACGAAGCGCCAGGCTTGTTCTGTTGTTTGCACTGTTTTTACTGTTTGTTTCAAGCAAAGACACAGCAAAAATGACTTGCAGATTTAAAACATGAGAGACATTAAAATCAGTATTCAATATTTTATCAGAACTGTTGAGCTAGCGACGTATGGACGGTGCTAATGAGGCGTCGATATGAATAACTGCGTCATCAGATCCTCATCGAGAAAATGCTGAACTGAACATCGTCAGCACTTCCGGAGGTTTTTTGTTATTAAAAAACAAGAGTGGATTAACTTCATGTACTATTCAGTTTTGAAAGATAATCACTTTTTGCTGGGCTGTGTTTACGATTGAGGCTGCATTTACTACAACATCTTGACTCTCATCTTATTGCGTTTTCCTGGCTGGCAGCAAATAAAACAATTCGATTTTTTTCCGAGTACTGTCATTTGGATCATACTTCAATCTGACACACTGCAATCTCAATCTCATTAGACGAGAAGCGGAGGCACACAGATATTATGCGGCATGCTGGAATGGTAGTAGGCACTGCTTTGCCTTTAAACTTGTTGTTTTACATGCATGTACTTTGGTTTATTCATCATTTTGAAGCAAACAACCAATTATGCAAATATTTCTCAAAAACGCCCCATTCAGCACATTTCAAATAGCCTTTCCCCGTCTTCTGTTAGTGTCTGTTGTGCTCTTTGTGTATTTTTGATAAATCAAGTAAAGCTACAGGCTATGCATCACTCTCTGTCATCCGTCAGCAGGAAATGAATGGTTACTCTGAGCTGCATTTAGGGCTTTTGTATCCTGCTCCTTCTGAGGACGACTACCACAGGAGAGCAGGAGAGCAGAGGAGAACAACAAAGAAAAATCTGATTTGGAGACTCCCCTGAGAAATTCATCTGCGATATTAACATCTGATATGTGAAACATGGCTGCATCTGTGTACACCAGGACAAAGTTCCTTTTAAATTTTCCAGGACGTGCCACTGAGTCTGGGTAAGTAAGTAAAGCAGGGGGAGAAAAATCAATAGAAACATGGGGGTCTGTCGCAAATGAGGGAAAGAAGATTCATGCAGCAGTCCACTAAAAATAGATAGAAACCGACAGAGTAGATAGGAGCCAGGCAGCTCAGGGCCAGATTCTCCTGAGCGCGCGAGTCGTCTCATGCCCTGCTTAGGCCTTAAATCCCCAACCATGCAGAGAAGGCTGACGCCAGCCGCTTGCAGCATGTCTGCAGCACGCTGCGGCAGTCCCTCCCTTCCACCTTATCATTCATTTCCACCCCTGTCCTTGGAAGGTCACGCAGTCTCCATGTCCAACTCCTCTTCCTACTCTTCCTCCTCTACTGTCTCTAATCCAAGTGTCAACATTGGCCGTGGAGCGCTTGTCAAACACAAAGATGGAGCATGCACATATGGCGATTGGCATGCATAAACAGATGAATAGGCACACACACACACACACATACATACACACACACACACACACACACAGATGGATTCTCTGACAGTGCTTTCTTCATAAAGTGACCAGACCATATGCCTGTCAGCACACGTCGACAATTAGGGCCAGATTGTGGTGGGAGACAGTTGGCTCCCTTTTCTTTCAAGCACTACAAAATCTATCCATCTTTACGAGACATTAAGAAGTTAATTGTGTCTTAAAGCCGCTGAAAACTTGTCTTGAAATAGTAAAAATGCAGTTAATATCAAAGTCGTAGATCGGGTAGCTCAAGCGTGCTCAGGCGCAATTAGACTGGAGCAATGTGACATTCGTGCTTTGGCATGGTACGGGACAACTGGGCCAAGTGTGAGTGCACCTTTACTTAGCCTTCATGAAATTGTTAGCATTAGCTACACTATGTGAAACAGTGGTCTGCTATTTTGACTAACAGACTAAATAGCCGACTAGCATAGAACAGTCATATCAGTGAACTATACCACCCAAACCAGTAGGTCAAGTGTTTTAGCATTTTTTTTATCCACTGCCATGAGACAGTTAGCATAAGGTTTTCTATGCTGGACTAAACTAAACTAAACTTCTGAGTCTCCAATTGGCTTGATATAGTTTAGAAACAGCTGTTTACAGTAGAGAAAGCAGACTGGGGTACAAAAAGCTAAAAGAAGAATGCAGTGTAATTGTTTTCCAGGGCAGAAAATGAAAAGAAACGCAAAGTCAGCTTGGCAAAGTCCAAATTAATAATCTTTCTCCTAAATATGATTTGGCAAACATTTAGCCTTTTTTATAATTGCTTTTCTTGCTTGGCTGTGCGTAACTGTAAACCAGTGATGAGGGAAGACATATTCCAAAGACTTATAGCTATGCCAGAGGCCATCCTCTACTTTTAGCCATATACTGTATGCACATTACATAGGCTAATTATAAGCTTAACACAGATTTACAAATTAAAGACACCCTGAAGCGGTATTTTCATAACTGCCACATGCATTTTCAAACGGAATGCAGAGGTGGGTCATAACTTTGGGAGGAATTTGATTTGAGAGCACCCAAACACACAGCACTTCACCCTCCTGTTGCTAGTGAAGCTAACAAGCTAGCTAACTACCTAGCCTACCTACTATACTGGTAACATTACAACTAATTTAACTACCTCACTCTAAATCCATCTGCATCTGTCATAATCCGTCTCTCTCTAACGCTGCCTGTCTCTATCTGTCCATATCTATCTAAATCTGCCTCTATCTGTCTCTAAGTTCTCCTCTACATAATCATTTGGCAGATTTTGTTTAACAGGGATTAAAAAAAGGTTGGCTTCAATATAAGATTACAAAAAAAAAAAAAAGCCTGTAAATTTCTTTTGCATACATTGTTAAATATGTGCGAGCTATGAGCAGGGATATGGTCCGAAAGGGTTAAAAATGCATTTTTCATTTCATCTCTACTTTAAGTCATTGCTCATTAAAATACCCACTCTGCTTTCCAGGCTGTTTAGTCTGTGCAGAAGGGCTAAACTTGTTTTTTTTTCTGCCTCGCTTAAATGCTAAAATGAGTACATTTAAGTTTAAACGTTACAATGACCTGCTGACTGTGTCATCCGCTTAAAACAGCTTTATGCAACGGCTTAAGTATCTGACAAGTAATTCTCAGTAAGGTGTATTATTTTTCCCGTGTAGGCCTATCATAAAGGGACTACAACTTTCAAAACATTATCCAACACTGTGTTAAAGAATGACAAATCAATGGACCTTGAATGCTGAATGATTCTTGCAGCAGAACTCAGGTATCTTTGCATCGGCCAGGTTACCAGCATCAGCAGTTGTGTAAACACTGGGCTAATGGAGGTTAATGTTCCATTATTATTGCACTATTATTATATAAGCAATAATACACAAGGCTGTGAGTTACATGAAAATAGAACACTGTATTGTGCTATCAGAATAAAAAAAAAAGTTCAGTTCCGGGTATCATCATTTTTTTTTGTTTTGTTTTTTTTTTTGATTATGTCTGCCTGTAATTGTACTGCCAAACATTCGGTTTTAAATTTAGCATGAAATCATCTGGAGACAGTAATTATTAAAATCAACCTTTTTCATGGTGGATATTATTATTACATATTACATGCAGCAAAGCTGTAAACAATGAAATTAATGATTTCTGAATTCCATTAAGCTTGTTCAGTTTCATGGTCCTGGTTATTGTGCCTGTCTGGTCACTGCAACAGTGTCATGAGTTAATTGGACACTAAGTAAACTCTTTTTTTTTTTAAGTACTTTATTGGTCACATATGCAGTGTTCAGTGATATTTGGTCTCTGAATTTAACCCATCCCTGAGGAGCGGTGGGCAGCCACAGTGCTGCGCCCGGGGACCAACTCCAGATCTTAGCCAGTACCTTGGTCAAGGGCACTGACTGGAGATGGACCTAACACACATGTTTTGATGGTGGTGGAAACCGGAGCACCTGGAGAAACCCACGCAGCATGGGGAGAACATGCAAACTCCTCATAGAAAGGCTCTGCCCAGCCGAAAATCAAACCAGGACCTAATTGCTATAAGGCGACAATGCTAACCACTGTGCCAACGACAATAAAAAGTAAGAGACAATTAACGAGTAGCTGTGCGTTTAATGGTTTTAAGGCACAATGTGGAGGCGAAGTACCACCTGACGTAACACAACATTAATTTAATTTTATTTTATTAGTTTATTTGGATTCAGGACAATTCATATCAAGCCTCCTGTTGTGTCCATTTCAGCTTAATTATCCTAATGTTCCCGGTCCATTTTAGATGATTATGAATCCATAAAAACACATTTATTATTACCTAGTGTTGTGTGATATCTTTCGAACAGCTTATTTATCCACTTATTTTTTTTAATTTACAAGTTTTGAACTTGCATTTGGTTTTTATGGCCTGTAGGCCTCACTGACCTCAGGTCATACTTTTTTTTTAAACCATGTATTCAAATGAAACGTATTGTACAATTTTGACCTCAAAAAAGTTTTACATACCAGAGCTGCATTAAAGTTTTATGTATCACTGAAACAATGTTGCTTGTTTTTTTGTTTTGTTTTGTTTTGTTTTGTTTTGTGTGTGTGTATGTGTGTGTGTGTGTGTGTGTGTGTACTTCCAACAGGTGCGGTTCCCATGGTGTAATAATTCTGTTGGAGATAGGTTCCTGTGAGGGTTCCTATGGAAGCCAAAAAGGGGGGCATGAGGTGTGTGTGCACATGTGCGTGTCTGCTCAAAGACACCTGGCTGCATGTTGGGGAAAGGAGTGAGTAGTCTTACCCATTCATTTATAAATGCTGGTCATTTTTGACCAGGAACAGCCCAGGTGTATACAAGTTCAATAAAATGCAAAAACCTTAATGAAAATTCTGAAACTTTATTTTGTGTGTGCAGATGCCATGTGTGAACAAAGTCATGGAAACTTTTGACAAACAGATGAAATTAACTGCATTGGTCAGATCTGACCGCACATAATGGAGGGTTGATGAACATTAGCAAAAATGTTGCCTGATTGTTGCCTCTAACTGATTTGCATCAGTATTCCCTGGAGCAGGTTGATGTTACAATGAAAACACAGAACAAGAAATACATCATAACAAAATACACAGTATGAAAGTGACGACTGCAGTCGTCACATGTGGCACTGATGGTCAGACAGCTGGACGAGTTGCTTCTGTCCAGGTTTGTAATAAATTTTGCTCTAATCTGGGCAAAGTTATCCATGTTTTTGGAGCCAGGAAATGGAGTTTATTTGAAACTTGATGACCATATTGTGTGTGTGTGTGTGTGTGTGTGTGTGCGCGCAAATACACAAAGTCAAGAAACGTGAAACCGACTCAGAGTCACAACCCGATCGCCCTCAGTCTCACACCGAACTGAACCCTTTTCAAGGTCTTGGGAGCGGAGTTTCATGCATACATAAAATATGAGCACTAATGACCAGTTTCACCATTTCTGCAACGTGCAATTACCATCATAATGATTCGCCGTTTATTTGCTTTCACAGCGATGTGAAGAATTGGGATTAATTAATAATTTGCCAGAGAAGAATTAATTGGAGGATGCGACTGTTGCAGCTGTGCAATGTCCCCTGCTTTGCACGGAGGGCACAATTAAGTAGTGATTGCCGGGGCTGCCATGTTGAAATGTGACCTGCTTTGAAGAGCACGACAAAGGGGGAGGAGGACAGTTTGTGAGGCTGAAATGAGAATGACAGCATGAATTGAGACTGTTTGGTTTTGCTCCTTCCACTGTGTCATCTTCCACTGATGCTGTCTGCTGGTCTGGGACAGGCAGCTGCATTACAATTACTTTACACCCAGTGACACACAAACACATGGATTTACACGGTTTTTAGCTTTGCTTGCATTAGAGAGAAGCTATGAAGTCTTTGTATAATTCATGAACAACTCTCTGCATTTTTAGAAACACATTAACACCACAGAGTGAATGTTTCTGCAATCATCAGTGCCCTTTAACATTTTGTCACTTCATGATTTGGTGAAACAAACGTCGAGCTTCATGCCAAACACACCAAAACCCCTCCCCCTGTTTTTAATGACAGGAAGTGAAATTGAAAACGTGTTTCCAGGGGAACAAGGAAAAAAACAAACAAACAACATCTCAATAGTTTGGTTTGCACAGGATTAGCATTGTCAGGGGACGTCTGTCATCGCTGAAACACAGCATATCATTTTCTGGAATTTTTCACAGATTCAGATAGAATTTGAATTACTGTCTGCAATTATCATAAATTAGCGCCTGTCCCTAGGTGATGTTTGCGCTGTGCTGACAGGGCATTTCTGCTACTATTTTACACACAAAAACTCACACTAAAATAAAATGTGATCAAATTAAAAAAATATATATCAGGTTGCAAATATTCCCCTAAAAGATCATTAAGGGATTTTTATCAACCACCTGAACCACAACAACGGGCCAAAAGAAGCTACAACATTCTAAAGAGTGGAGGGAAACAATACGGGCCCGTGTCCATCTGGTGTTTTTTTCAGGCTAAAAAAAGTACTGGCAGTTCACTGACAGAATAAATCACTGCATGTGCGTCCTGTCTCTATGACAACAATATCTTGACAACAGCAGCTCTATGATCAACACTGCTCTGTTGCTTTTGTATCTGTCTCCTCTTTGAAATTGTTTTGTTTTTGTTTGCTATGAGGACCAAACGGAGGATCCTTTCCCTCGTACTTTGTAATACCGGCCCTGCTATCATGACTCCAGTGATCAGACACGGAGGTGCACGGCCCAGTCTGTGGAGACAAAAAATACTGTGAATATCAGTGTTTTATAGTAGTAAAGAAGAAAAATTTTGTTACTGTACTTCAGTAGGTTTTTTTTTTTTTTGTGGATATCTGTACTTAATTATTTCTATTACTGTATACTTTTACTTTACTACATTTTCCAAAGAAAATGCATACTTTTACTCCATTACATTTCAAATAAGCATCTTAGTTACTATTTATTAAATAAAACCAGAAGAAATTTGGTGAGCTACTATCTAATGATTTTTTGTTTTGTTTTGTTTCAGTAGACAATAATGTTGGATCACAGATTGCAAGAAGTTGGATCATTGGTTAATCATGTGGGACGAGAGGGCAAACAGGCGCTCTTCAGCTGCGGTACAAGTAGTGACTGTGTTTTTACTTTGGGTGCTGCTGTCGTCATGTTCTGTGTTTGATTTCACATCATTTTGTTGTTATGATACAGAAGCAGTCGTCCAGTTGAGATTCAGTTTAAGCTAAACTTTTGCCTGTTGTGTTCAAATCAGGTCAACAACTTCACTTTTACTTTAAATTCTTAATTAAATTCATATTTACTTTAGTTTTGATACATAAGAGCAGTGAATAC
>JAQLOL010000025.1:2536417-2549730 GCA_029783665.1 Naso thynnoides | reverse complement strand
ATATTATTTCACAAGTTTAGCGGTCACATAAAAGCACAACTAAAGGAAAATAGAATGTAATATAAGCGTGGTTATGTGGCATCAGTGACCGCTTTGCCTTTCCGTTTTGAATTGTAGCCAAGTCTGCTGTATCAGGGTCACTGTGGAGATGAATAGTCAAGTCTTATTGACGAACTTGGCACGCTGAATCAGGGTAACATTGTCAGGTTTTGACATTTCCTGCAGGAGGAACTTAACCTTGTGACAAGGCAGGTCATGAAACTGTAAAGTAAAAAGATTTGTCCATATGTTCATGACAGTCAACAGGTCTTACAAATGGAGTGTCCGTGTTTGTGTGCATGAATTCAGTCAACTAAACTTTGAAATATTTTTACAAACACGTGAGTTTCATGACAGTCAGCTTGTGGGTCTCTCCCTAACGCTAACCAAAGTGCTTACTTAAAGCCCCTCCAAGGAACTTTCATTGTGTGTTGATTATAGCACCCCGTGTGGACAAGAGCATTTGCTTTAGAAGAGAGTGAAACACACTACTTATTTGCACAATAAAGGTTTGGCCATAAACACAACATATTTAAATTATATAAAGAAAATTATCCTCCTGCTTACAACCACAGATCATGCTCCAATTGGCGATCATGCTCATAAACAACAAAACGTCTCTTCTGATCTGTGTGCAGTTCAGCGGACTGGAAAAAGACATCATAAAAGACAAGATACTAATCTTTAATCTCCTCGCTGATGGTCTCATTTGCTGATGTAGGTCAGATGTGAGGTATTAGTATTAAATTTAGAACCTTCATAACCAGTTAAAAGTTCCTCATAGGGACTTTTACCACCAATGGGAGTCACATGCCGGATACTTACTTGAGCCTCCTGCACTCTGTACGCCTTTCATCCACCCTGACCTCCACTCTGAAACTCTGGTGCTAATCATACATGCAGCTCATCACTGAATCATATAAACTTGGTTCAGGCATAAGACATAGTTGAGATGCATATGACCAAAAACATATTAATAGATAAATTCCTTAAGACAGTGTTGTCCAGTTGACTGACTACAAAAACTACATTTTTTTTTTTTTTTTAAACTTTAAGGTCCTCCCGAAGGACTGGTCGGCGGGCTTGTATGTCTCGAAGACCCAAGAGCTATACTGACAGGAAAGTAATTTCCTGGTGCGGTCACCCATGTTGGGTAGGCTGAAAGGTAGAGGCCTGACAAAGTGCTCCTGGTCCTTCAGGTTGGGGTTGGTCACGGAGAAACTAAAACTATGTTACGGGAACAGCAACAAAGGAAACTAACACTAATGTGTGTACACTTATGTAAATGTGTGTACATTTATGTAAATGTGTGTACACTAATGTAAATGTGTGTACACTAATGTAAACTAACACTGATGTGGGCTCCCATCGGCCAAAGCAGACTGGGGTGAGGCCACTTTTGGACGAGAGCAGTTCTACTTCAAACGGAGAAGTATTTCCTTTGCGTCTTTAGAAAAATTCGCATTTACGTTAACAACAGAAAGCGCGTGCAGTATGTACGCCAGGCTGGTAGTTCGGGGGTGTAAGTTTGTAATGAAATAGGAGCTGTCGAAGTTGTTTACTTTCTGTTGCTGCTACGGCCTAACCAGAGCCACAGATTAAATAATTCAACTGTAATTTGACCTCTAAAATTATGATACCAACATTCAAATTTGCCTCAATTGACTGCTGTCATATTCAACCTGCTTTCGGTGCACTGCGGGGTGTTCGTTTGGAGTTTGGTAATGGCTATTGCGGCATGCATTGACTTGCACTAACACGAGCCTTATTGTTACCACTCTCACAGGCTTCAGGGGTGCCAGCACGTTGTTGCTGTGTAAGAGGAATGCCGAACCGCAACAAAGGTGTTTTTTCGTTTGATGCCAAAACTTGCAACGTCTAAACGAGGTCTGAGATCCTTTGTTGCTGCCCTACATGCCAAAAGATATTTAAGGTAGCAAGTAAGTAAGTTATATTAAGGTGCATGGATCTGTTTCTGAACTCTATGGAGTTCAGATCATCATTATTGCACCTTACATAGAAGAGCTCTCTTTGCCCTTTAAATTATCTCTGCTTCCTCACACCTTGAATTGGAGAAGGAAAATTATGTCTTTCGTTTGAACAATCTAAACCTGTGAAGAGTATTTTTATGGTGTACTTGATTACTGTTGGCTAACTTAATCCCGTTTCATCAGCTTTCATGTAAAACCTTGAACTAAGTAACAAAAATAATACCTCTCAAGATTTCTCTCTGAAATGTGTACTCACAAGAAAAAGTGCTGCACCTTAGCATTGTGTGGTGAATTAAATGTATGGTGTAATTTCTTTTCTGTTCTAAAATCTCTCCAACTGCAGCAAAAACATGATAAACACCTGGCCGTGACGGCACAACAGCCGAGCTAAATACTGACATTTTTAAATGAGAAAAGAACTGTGATTCCTCTTGCAGAATTTATAGGCGTGATAGTTACTGAAATGAGCTTTAAAATGTGAAATGATGCCTTCACTGCTTGATTAGTGGCCATTCCTGATGAAATTAAGTTGGCTGTGACTGTGAATACCAAGCCGCAGGATGTGTGAGCTCCAAAAGCACACTCGTTTCTCTTCCTTCTGCTAAAGTACCTTTTTAAGAGCGTCAGTATCGCCGGAGAAGATCACACCCTGCATGGCACCAGCTCCATCACGACCCCCACCGCCTGGCTTGGAGACAGATTTAAGAGACAAAGGCAGGCAGGATGGCCGCGAGAAAAAAGAGGGGCTCTTTATAGCACCTAATGAGGATAAGAAAAAATATGGAGTCTTTTCTTCTCCTTCTTAACTCCTTGAGATGCCTGGGCAGGGGTGATAAAAAGAGCGAGAACAAATGGAGTTCATTTTATGGAGCTGGCTGCAGCAGAGATGGAAGCTTTGAGAAAGAGAAAAGTTTAAAGGTGCCGTCGCTGCACTGATGGACGAATGTGTCTGAACAACCTTCGGCAGCGTCTCTGCTGTTATTGATCCAGGCAAACTTTAGTAAAGAGCTTTTGCTTCATTATCTCACACTGATTTAAATTCCTTCCTTCTGCTAGTTTTTGTTTTATGACAGTATTATATCATTTTATTATCTATTATTGTTTCATCATTTTTGTCTTTTTGAAGATGAATGTGTTATCGGTTAGTACATATGTAAAGATAGAAAAAGCAAATAAACTGAAATGAATCTTAGTGACATACTAACAAATGTAAGAGTCTGAGTTTATGGTAACTAGACGCTAACCTTGGGGTTGCGTGTGCGTTCCAGAACAGCTCCGCTGTGTGTTTGCTCGCGCTCCGCCGTACGTCAACACCTACCGGCTGTAGGCTGTAGACCTCATGTCGGAATTGTACACTAAATGTTTTTCTGCGTTTTGTTGCTTGGGACACACCTGGTTTTGACGGTTGTGTAAATAACTTGGATGTGTCCTCAAACTTCCTGGTGTGAAAATAGAGCTAATAATAGGTCTACTTTAAATGTGTTACATTTACTTTTAAAACATTATGATATACTGTATGTTAAAAGTACAAATATCATGTATCTGTTGTTTGCAAAACTATAAAATGTCAATATTTGGGGGGGCTCTCCTGGCTTGAACACTATTTTTCAAAGGATATTATTGCATTTGGTGTTTTACTGACCACTTCAAAGTCTCTCATGGATGTATTTATGAAACATTTGTCGACCCCTGGTGACCTGAATCAGAGCATCTCAACTCATTTATTCAGGGTTTTTCAATTTGCAGCTGCTGACTGCTTAAGTTTCTACTTCTTCAGAGTTGCAGAGAACAGTTATCCTTCTTTCATTTGGAGTTTTTGGAGGTGAAGTTGGTCGAGCTGACCTTGTGTGCTGCTGTGCTTTTTCTTTCCACAATGATACGAGTGCATCAACAGATTCCTGTCAAAAACAAGACTTAAACTTCCCCATTAGAGCTGTGACCGTCACAGTAATGCCACCTATAACCTCAGCCATCTCAGTTGCAGTGCATCATGACCAAGAAGTTAACCTTGGCCACAAGCGTCAGCATTTTTTAGAGCTGCTGTGAATGTTTAGTCCATTTTCTGCTGAACTCTTCTGTTTGTTAGGGCAGACTTTGCTGCTGGTCTCTGCCCATGCAGAAATTGTAGGTAAGCACAAAACTGTTAATTATACCTTTAATACCTCACTTGAGCTGTTTGTTGTTGGACAGTGATGAGCTGTGACTGTACTAGGCTGTATTCATGTGTGAGTGAATGGGTTTAACAGTGTGAGTAGTATAGCTAGATTACCCCACAGATCATTCCAGTCCCTTCACACGCACCCCTAACATTCCTCTGGTAAATACTGTGCTAAAGGAGCTACAGGTGCTGTTCTGTCACTTCCAATTAGGTGCCAGCTATCCAAATGCTGAGCTCCGTTAAGCACATGTCAGGACATCATTAGCAGCAGGTCAAACTGCATTATGCTCACCCCTCCCCGAATCGTTACGGCTAAACCGCCTGGTTCATGAGCAGCACACAGAAAATAGGTGACAGAGGAAGGTAAACAAGACTTCACTCAAACATGCAAACCATTCCTCACCCAGAGAATTGTACAGTAAGCTGTGTGCTCCCCTCAGACAACAGTCCGAAGCCTGTTTTATACCCAAAAGACAAATGTCTGTTGACAGTGTCTTAAGACACAAATGGCGAAGGAAAGACATAAGAATGTGTCATCTGACGGTGTCTTGCACCTGTGAAAACTTGTAACGTCACAGATGTCGTTTTGATTTATCTCACATTCTGATTGGTTGGCTGAAGCGAGCATTCTATCATTGCCACAGGGATGAAACAGTGCTCTGGGATGGTTTTGTGGAGCAACTGCCAATACGCACTGTTGTGATGACACAGATTCCAGGATTCGTAGCACTATGGCTAGTCTCTGTAAAGCTCCAACGGGATTAATGTGGGTGTTTTGGTGATGGATACAGGGTGTAATCTGACGTAGGAGGTCATCAAAATGATATTTAGACATCCTAAAGTACCAAAAGTATTGCTCCTCATCTATTTCTATCATTTGATTAACCAACACATATTCCCCTTGCTCCTCTCTGCTTTGCTTTATTGGGTGCACAAACCACAGCCTTTTCCTCCGTCCTCTCCTTTTCCTTCAGTGTAAAATTAAATATAAAGTCTCTTCTTCCTCTGCCAAATCCGGTGTCTCAGAGAAACTTTCCACTTTACCGCTAGTTTGGGCTGTGGGCTCACGGAGAGGCGCTCAGTTGGTTACCATGGAGACCACAGCCCGCGCCACAGACGGTGACCGACACTTCGCTTAAGCTTAAATGCATTTTGTGTCATCCCACAGTTTTTTCAAGACAGCTGCAGACACTTGTCTTTTGAGTAATAAAAAACAGCCTTAAATGTCCAGCTTCAAGTAGAGCAGCGAGTGTTTGAGCAAACACGGTGTGTGGTTCAGCTGGAGAACATGTTTAATGCCTGCCAAGTCTCGAGGACTTAAGGAGTGCCTCAGCAGCCGTTCTGTAAACGAGTCTCAGTGTTTGCAGGTAAATGTGCTTACTGACGCTGGCTCACTGAAACCAAGAGAAGCCAGTTGAACCAACAGGATAAAGCAGGATGTACATATGCAGTGTAAGATAATTACTGCGGGCTGTCAGGGCGGCAACAGGCAAACAGCAAAAAATATGAGTCATAGCTGTCTTTATACAGAAAACACAGCTCTGAAGGAAGCCACATCTGAATAATCCTTTTTTTCCTGCATTGATTCAATTTCCTGTAGCAGGACTTGGACTGTGGAATTTTCAATTAAAAACTTAAAATCCCAAAACTCTCCTCTGGACATCCAGTGACTTTCCATTGCCTTTAGTTTAATTGGAGATAGTTTCAGCAGATTATGTGATTTGCAACCTGGCACACCTTTAATGACATACAGTAATCTCAGAGCAGCTATCAGTCACAGAATTCATTAGTAACCACCCCTCGATGTGAAGCGACCCTGAGTTTTGCCTTAAGGCACTACCCATTAACCTTCAGCTCCTTTTAAAACACACCCATTAGTGATAAAATTCCCTCAATGCGACTTCTTAATAACAAATCTATTAATGCTTAGTTCTGTGTATGTCTTCAGGCACGCCCCAAAGTGTTTCTAGAGCCATCATCTCTCATTACAGTCTGATAGTAAACATTTGGAACTTACTAAATCAAGGAAAAAAAATGCTAAATGGTTCTTTATAAATTTGTTGTCAGTAAACTTTATAGCACCAAGGAAAGCTGTTTTCTCCTGCTTCAGTTTTTTCTTTGAGTGATAACAATGCTTGCCTGCGAGTTTGTCAGGAGTTTTGATTTTCTTTCATAAAACCATTTCACACTTAGACAGTACAGGCACTTCAGTGCAGCATCAGCAGTAATGGGGGTGTTGTACCGGCCATGATGAAAAAGAAGCTGAGCCGAAGGCAGTGCTCTCTATGTATCAGTCAGTCTACATTCCAACCCTCATCTGTGGTCATGAGCTGTGGGGAGTGACCGAACAAATGAGAGCATGGATACAAGCAGCGTAAAAGAGCTTCCTCCTTAGGGGCTCGACTCAGACCCCTTTCAGACAGCGCATGTTTTCGCATCAAAGAAACGCTTTTGTTGTGACTCAGCCTTCCATTTATACGACAACAGCGTGCTGGTGCCCCTGAAACCTCAAACCTTTGAAACCGGTTTCCAGAGTGCAATCTTCTAAAATGGCAACCTTCTTTCCGGCTGCGTAAACTGGCAAACCGCAAAGCCTATGAAAGTGGTGTTTATGCTAATGCTAGCACAAGCTAATACATTCTGCACTAGCCAGTGCCAACTCAAATTAAACACTCTAATGGACCCGAAGCAAGTCTAACATGACGACAGTCTATTGAGGCAAATTCGAGTTTTGGTAGCATGATTTTAGAAGTCAAACAACCATTGAATTTCTTTAATTTGTGGCTGTGGTTAGGGTGAAGACACATTTAGCAGCAGCAGGAAATGAACAACTTCGGCGGCTCCTGTGGTGTGTCATTACAAACTTACACCACCGACTACCGGCCTAGTGTGCATACTACAGAGCTTTAGGCTCTTCACGTAAACACAGATTTTTTTTTTTAAAGACACAAAGGAAAGACTTTTTCGTTTTTAGTAGGGCTGCTCTCGTCTAAATATGTAGTCAGTCTCCACACATCCAAAGGGAAGTCAGAGTACAGCCACTGCTCCTTCATGTCAAAAGGAGCCAGGTGAGGTGGTTCAGGCATTTGATTCCAAGACACCTCTCTTTGGAGGTTTTACGGACATGTCCAGTTGGGAGGAGTCCTCAGGGTAGACCCAGAACTCCCTGGAGGGACTTTATTTTAATCTGGACTGGGAACACTTCAGAATCTTCCAGTGGGAGCTGGAAAACATTGCTGGAGAGAAGCACATCTGGAATATCCAACTGAGTCTGCTGCCATCGTGACCTCATCCCAGTTAAGTAGAAGATAATGGATGGATGGATGGATGGATGGATAGATTTCACAATCGAGGAAAAATAAAAAGGGGTTTCAAGGCAGAATTTAGTACTGTCCGTCCTCTCCATGCCGGGCCCAGGAGAAATTGAGCAGAGCAAAGTGAAAAGCAGCGGGATGTTTTGAAATGGATTAATGCTCCCACAGTTTGAGGTTAACAGCCTGTCGCTGGGCTACCTTATCAGATGGCCAAGATCAATGGCACAAACACATCCGCTCCCAGAACAATTCACGCTGCAGCTGGACACTACAGTGAGAATGAAATAAAATCATTATCCAGCAGCTCCTGAAGCCATTTTACACCCATTTGTCTTCTGAATCTCACACAGTGTGAAGAGCTGCATCCATTGACCTGTTTAAGAAGACTGATATTCTTGTTGGAAGACTTGACATGAAAAAAGAATAGAATCTTCCTCAGATATGTAATCTGAAACGAGCCGGCCGATCACAAATGTTCGATATGTGGACTGTGATTTATGTTTCAGGGCATGTTGTACTTTCTGGCAAATCATACTGCAGCGCAGTCTGAAGTCAGCAGCATGTTTGTTGTTATGTACCAGTTTTCATCACAGACTACCATCATATCACAACTCTGCTCAACTGAGCCTTTTTACATAAAAAAGTATGGCAACTTTGAAATGGTTTCCGAAATAATGGCCATTTCCTTTTCATACATGCAAGAGGAGAAAACTGAGTCTCTGTATAGGGTTAGGGTGAGGAACAATATGAGATAAGAGCCTAAATTTTCGTCTCACTTCATGAATGACACCTCTGTACATTTGCAGATGTTTTGTCATTCATACGCATTGTTTACTAGTAGAATTTCAGAATTAAACTTTGACATTTGTGGCACCAATGATTAATATTTCTGATTTCCCTTAACGTTGCAATTCATGTTTTAAAAGTACTTGCACCTTTTTTTTTTTTTTTGTTCCACTTTATGCCTTACTTGGCTAGCTAAATATATAATTTTACAGTCCTAACAAGGCGGGGGTCAAAATAACAACAAATCAATCTCATTTTGTTTTCCATGCTTTAAAGGCATTTTGGACCAAACATAGAGACTCCCTGAGAGGAACTGCCAACAGAGGAGTTCCTGAGGAACTGTACACTTTTTGTGGACTTTTTGTTCTGTTGGCATTTGAACCACCAATAGGAAGTCCCTGAAGCTGAGAAGTGCAGTGTAGAGCAGCCAGTAGGAACACACGCTATCTTAAAATGACCTGTGATTGGCTGAAAAGTGTCCATCGTGGTCTGAATACAGGGCCAGGAAGAGGAGCAGAAGTCTAGAGTTCTTCCAGACCATCTGAAATATAATGTGCTGAAAGGTTATTATGGGATTTTTGCCAGATAACACCAAAAATAAACTGCCTACCTCAGCTTTAAAGTCATCAGGTTTCATTTAGAAATAAAAACTTTATAAAAAATCGATACAACAGTTGCTAAGAAATTCAGTCTGGACAACAGTGTTTGTCCGACAGATTTTCTGACCATCATCCCCACCCACAGAGTCACGCTGCAACAAGTCTACTTTCTGTCAAGAATATGAAGCTACATGAAGCCCAGAGGGGAGAACGTATCAGTCAGTCACAACCTGCAGCGCCTAAAGCAAGATAAACTTCTTCAAAAATTAACTAGTGAGTTTGTAACACAAGGTTGTAATGCCTCCAGTGAGAGACTGTGGCTTGTTCCTGGAAGCAGGATGTGACAGCAAACCTCAAACACGGTGAACTTAAAAAAGATCATTTGAAAAGATTCATTTGTTCTTTTGCTGCCAGCACCAGTAAACACCTGATTCACGTTTCAAGATTTGCTTCTGAACTATTCTAATCCTCAACATTTTTAAAAATGTATTAACATAAACGTCCTCAGCTTTGATTCAAAAGAGTGAATTAAGTCGAATAAACACAGAAGAGGACAAAGTGTGTTTCCAGCTCAGTTTCTACATGCTGCATCATTTGGTTATGCTCATCATTCAGTCAGAGGAGCACAGACGAGCTACACAACTTTATCCTAAATTCTGACAGTAAAAATGAGGCAATTATCCCTTCAGGCTATCTAATAGAAAGTAACACAACAAAGAACACCTCATGGGATGCACGCAAATAAATGAATATTATTACTATTGAAGAAATAATTGACTTGCAAATTTATTCAGTCCTTGTTGGGTTTTTTTGCTCTTGTAATAACTTTCAAAAGTTATCTTTTTATACTAGAGTTGTAAAGATTTGTGTGATTTTTTTTTTTTGTACCAGTTTCACCAACTAACTGTGCGAGATGACATCTAAGCTCAGCTGTGAACAGCCTCAGCACCCTCGTTTCTCTCCATCTTTCTGTGAAACACATTATCAGTTCCTTTATCACATAAAAAGAAAATTCGGTGCCACCTCAGATTCTGACAAAAAGGCTTCAGCAGGAATCAACAGGTGATTCAGCAGGTGATAAAAAGTTCGCCTGCAGTGCTGTGTGGCAGCTGCTCAGTTTTGTATTTTGTTTCTGCCGCTGAACTTCATAGCTTAGTACCTCTCTCTATTTTGATTCATTATATAATAGAAAATAGATTAATTAGTCTTTAAATGTACAATGTTTTAATTACATTAAGCTGCGCTGTGTTAACATGTTGCTGCTCATACATCAGTCTTAAGAACAGCATCATTTTCAAGACCAACTACACAAATGTATGCGTTCACAGCACTGCAGTTAGAAGTCTGGTAACATCTCGGTCGAGTACTGCAATCACGTCTTTGTTTTCTTGACATTAATCTTGAGGTAATTGTGTTCACATCAGTTTGTGAGACACTGAGCGTCCCCCGGGAAATCAAACTGGGAGTCAGCTGAAGCAGAAAGTGCTATGTTGTTAAGGTGGGCCTAATAAATGAAATAAAAGCTTTGAGGAACCTCAGTAACATGGCAGTACACTAAAAAAAAAAAGTCTCATGTTGATTATTTCAAAACAAACCTTTCACACGATATATGTACAGCGAAACACATTTTTCTGTCACAGTCGAGAAACAGTGGCAAAACATCATTTCAGTGAATATGAAGGTAAACAGCGTCAGCGCTTGACTTGCCAAGAAGAAGAGTCCATCAGCATTTTATGTGTTTGTGCAGCCATCATCAAAAATTTCCTCCCATAACGACATTAACAAACTTTAGTTCTTGGTTCTGCAAAGGGAGTAAACAGTGAAGGCAGGGGACTTTATCATAGAGCTACAAAACCCACAGGGGAGGTCAAAGGGCTGTGGCAATGCTAGGTTCTGAGGGGCCCCAGGCAGAGAAGTACCTAGAGGCCTCAAATTTCAACAAAATTCCTATAATAATAATAATAGAAAACAATTGTCAAAGCACAACACTTATCTTGTGTATAGATTAAAAATATATTTCTGCAGTTCTCTTTTGGGCCTTGTAACATAATTAGATGGTACTAAAGGTCTGCTTAAAAATAAGCCTCCAATGTTGACTCACTAGGCTAGTAAAGTAACCATAAGTTATCATATCAGCTGGCAAACTCAGTCGAGATGTCTACAGCAGCTACACAAGGAAAATTTTGAGTGTGATCTTATCATGCATCTTCCTTTACTGGGTCGATAACTGTGATTACTGTATATAAAGAATTTTAATTTTGTGCATGGCTGTTAACTCCGTTGGTAACAACCTGCTGGGCAACATCAAAAATGTTTGGTTGGGCTCAGTGAGCTAGTAGGCTAGTTAGCTAGCACTTACCTAGCTTTCTAAACGATTTTTGATATTATGTAAAAGTTTGCCAACGTTAGAGGACCATTTGTGAAAGCTTTTTTCATTGCCTATATGTGTGTAAATTTTGCAAATAACTCTTATCATAATTGTAGTTATATAAACGACACCGTGGGCTGCACCGTGTATATGAACTAAAAACGACTGGTTGACATTTTTCGTCCTCCTCTTGTCTCTCCTTTTTTGGAAACCAGACAGGTGTTGCTTCATTGCTCTGACTATAGCAGCTCAGTTTTTACTTTTCAGGTCATCTGTCCAACTAGCGAAAAGAAAGAACGGACCACAAGCTAGACGGGGGCCACACTAGGGGGGTTTGTGGGGCACTGTCGAGTCAGTGTGTAGGGCCTGCATAGGTTTAAGGGGTTTCCTAATTGTCATTGCGAAATATGCCAAGGAGTAGTCATGTGAGGGCCCTCTTTCCCTTTTTGTTTTCATTTGGCCCCAAACAATTGCTTGGTTTGCATGACCACGATTGTTTCCTAACCTAAACATAAAGGAGTGATTAACAGATTCATAACCGGAGGAAATAGAGGGATGTCAATTGAACAAGAGGAATTAGTTCAGTTCAGTGAACTTAATAGTACACAAATTTAGTTCAGCTGTCGCAGAGAATACAGATCCCTTTTTTGCCGAAGTTGAGTCTCAGACCTCCAGGAAGTGGCCCACAGTGATGATGATGTCATCATCACTTTAAAAATGGTGACCACTGAGCCCCTCCTTTATCTTGAGGAAGAGGCTGTAGTCAAATCAGGTCAATGCACGAGTGTTGGACGTCCAGTTTCAATAACACTGCTGACTTGCAGTTTTCAATCACTTGAAACCAAAATACCTTAAAGTTATTAAATTGAAACTTTGTGCCCAAACTCCCAAAGAGTTGAACTGCACATGCATGTAATGAGAGCTGCATAACTCATTTCTTTCCACCTTGGGTCAACAACCGATTTGCCATATTCATATGTAACTATGATGATGGAGCTCCTCTCAGAGGAGGTCGCTTCAGTGCAAACCTTGTTCATTCACAGACCTAACCCAATGTTTTAGTGCCCTAATGATAAACTTTAATCACTGCAAGTTACTTTACAATTTTTGGAGGACACATGCAAATGACTGTCTTGCAGATGTGTGAGTAGTTTCAGAGGGCGCGCGCAAATGATTTTGTGGTTTCGTGAAGAGAGCTTGTTTCTTTGATCATCTCATTTTGGGAAGAAACAGTGTAGTGACAGAAAATCCATTTGCTCAACAACAGCGAGGTCACCTGCAGCCTGTCTCAGGTGTGCTACCGATGCTGTGCTTATGTTATGATAAAACCAGTGTAAAATAAAGAGCAAATAAATGGAAAAAGGCCAAGGAAAGGTCAGGTAAACTATACACTTAGTTTTCTCCTTGCTGGTGAGTTTACAGTTTTAAGCCCAGCAGGTTCAAAATGCAAACACCTACACTGTTTGCCGACCATTTTCCACAGAGTCTTATATAGAAATAGATTTTTGGATTGATTTTCAGATTCTGATTTGTTTCATTGTGGTAGAAAAATTGACTGTTTTAAGCTGGAGAAAGGTAATCCATCACAGTGAACCATTTGTCGCCTCTCACCTTTTTATTTATTGTCAAAGTTACAACACCATCAAGTGGTCCTGCTGCTGTGAGCAAAGATCTTTTTCGAGACTCGACAACACACCTGTGCTCGAGAAAAAAAAGTTTGCTGTTCTGCAGAGAGGTATAGAGGTATTGTGATGAAATGTTATCTCAACTCCTTGCAAGTTATTTGTCACATTGCAATGAAATACATAAGAACCAATGTCTGAAAAGTAAATGGAGCAACTCATGATGATGTGATTTGGTAAAATGGAAGGTAGCTATATGAAACATGGTTTGGAAATACTGCACCTGTATGGCTCTTGGATGTTCTAAAGTCAACTGTAATCAAACAGCAAATTCACTCTGAGGCTTAATTACGTTACTGTGTTTACAAATGATAGGTTTTGTTTAATTATGCAGAAAAGTAATGTGCCAGCGCTGTAAACGCCCCCCCCCCCCCCC
>JAQLOL010000025.1:2496794-2528837 GCA_029783665.1 Naso thynnoides | reverse complement strand
GCATGTTTTGATGTGCACAATGCTGCCCTTTTCCATTTCCAGTTAAGGCCAGTTAGTAAAGTTTGATGCTATCCTGATGCTTTTGATTGGTTCTCGTTTGAATTTGCAGCGTCCCACATCTGGTAAATAAGTTTACCAGTTGTTAAAATGTTTTTACATCGACAGTTTCAGTGTCAAACCTGAGGAAACATCTGCAGGTATGTAGCCTATATACAGTAACTGCCAGCAGTAATATTAAATAAAGTAGGAGGGGCCTTGCCTTCTTCCAGCCTGCCACCATGCTACTGATATCAAGTACTACTGTAAGGTTAACACTACCTGATTTAAACATTTGAAAATGGTTAACAGTAGAAAACGTATGTTAGAAATTAGAAAAGTAATGAATGTTATGTAAGTATGTTAAGAAAAGTAATGAAAAAGTAATGAAATGTGAAAAGGTACTTTACTTTAATGAAGTAATGGAAATAGTTACATTACTTATTACATTTTAAACACAGTAACTAGTAATCTGTAACCTATTACATTTCCAAAGTAACCTTTCCAACACTGGCTTTGCAGCCAAGTTTATTTGCCTAAAACCAGTTGTTGGAAACGCTCCAAATTCACATTTTCCTTTCTGCAAGATTCCAAAAGTTCTCTTAAAATTCCCTTTACAATTAATGTTACAGTTAATATGTGTATGTGTGTGTACCAGAGAAGTCTTGGAGCACAGATGCATTGATGCATTGATTTATGAGTTAAGAGAGACTGACAGCATCATGTGAAAATGGGAGCTACATCCTGTTTACATGTGAATCAATGCTGTTGTAAATCTAAATGGCGAGAGGCACTCAAGTCAGACTGGGGAGGAGGAATGCTGGATGAAGCAGGAGAGAGGAGGCGAGAGTGTGTGCAAGTACATGGTGTTACACTGTATATTTTCATAAATAGATACGGAGAGCAAGAGAGAGAACATTGTGCTCTTTGCCAACCTGAGCGCTCAATGATGTGAGCGTTAGATAACTAAAGGCATAAAACAACACAGTACCTGGTGAGCTGGATGACAGACCAGAGACTGGGGAGAGGTAAATTATTGCAGTATATGCAGGCTCATGAGGAGGCTTTATGTGAATAAAACCCATCAACTTTTTATCACCAAATTTTAGAGGCAACATCACCCTCTCTAATTAAATGCCAAAAACATCAACAACAACCTCTGCAGCGCTTAGAAAACAGTTCAGTAACTCTAAGGTACGGCGGCTTTTCAGCTTGCTGTCAACCACGCAGGAAAAGTACTAAACTATACTTTTCTAGGCTTTGAAAGAATGTTTTGCTGAGCGTGCACGCTTTGTTCATCCTTGTTTTATAATACGCACACAGGAGCTTGTGCATCAACAGATTTCTGCTTTTGGCCGTAAGCAACTAAATCAGAGGAAGTGGAAAGGCTTAGAGGATCCCCTGTGGAGTTTTTATTAGTGCTTTTCGTTTGCATTCAGTCTTTATCATCAAAATTCACTGTGTGTATCGTTAAGACCAAACAAACATCATGAATGCTTTGTCCTCCGAAGGCCTTTGCTCACACTGTAAACAGCCCCACAGCTCTTTCAAACACTCAAATTGAACCGATCAGATATATTCAAAATCAAGTCAATCCACTGGTATATCCATGCGCTATCCATGAGGGAAAATGACATCCCTTGATTCTGCTCTTTAGGGTTTTTACACAGCAGCTTTATTGTTCAACTGGTTAAAGTCAGGTTAGGTTTAGAAAAAAAACAAAAAACGCATTTTGGCTTAAAGTTGCAGTTGGTAACTTTTGGGTAAACAAATAACTTTTTGTGTTCTATCTGGAAAAAAATTTCATAACACCCATATTCAGCAATTAGTAAGAGCTGTGGTCAGAGCGTATCACAAGATATGTTTCATGTCTCTGTATTCGGGATTTGTAAAAGTTCTATTGTTCCCGTTTTATTTGCCCAGTCAGTGATGCTCTCTGTACTCTCCGTCCCGGTTGGCCGGTCTGCTCCGCGCTTCATAGCGACAGGTGATGTCGGTATGAGCTGATAAGCTGTTCATGCCTTATGTTCTGACTCACCTCGGCCAACAACAGAGTGTCTGCAAGTGACACCGTCAGTTGGCTCGAGCTCGAGCTCGAGCTGAGACAAACCAGTTTACGCTGCTGCAACTTCCTCTGAAAACGTTTCATCTCAGTTCAAACTGGACTTAAAAGAGAGAGACACAAACAAAATAAAACGTGAGGTGGTGCAAACGGCCACAGTGGAGGTGCAACAAGTCTCACGCTACAGTTAACGTAAGCTTGTTCACCGGTTAGCAGAAGTCACCTACTGCAACTTTAAACACCAGATTTTGGTCACTACAAAATGACGTTAAAACGTCCCGAAGATCACTGAAATTATCTGATTGAAACTGTCGACCTAGCTGTGGTCTCATGGTGGTCTCTGCAAAAGTCTAGCTTATATTGGTCTCCAAATGGATCAAAACAATGCCACATTTTTTGGTGAAACATTAACATGTTACCTGTGAAATGTACAAATGTATCCGAGGTTTGCAGAAACAGAAATTTAAGCCTATTTTGTGACTAATGACTGAATACTTTTAGGTGAACGTGTTAAATTGCAGTGTTTAACCTGAAGGTTTCACTTTTAGGAATGAACATAGTGATTTCTACCAACTCTATTGCCAATTATTTTGAAAAGTAACTGAATGCTTGTTGTCTCTATGTCACAAATTAATTAACATATCCACACCAATATCACATAACAATTTCCACTCAGAGATTTTAAAAATGAAAGCTAAGGGCGGACACCGGATGACGGTGGCCAGCAGGACAGAGCATCAGAGAAACCACCTCTGGATAACAACCATTTACTTTTTCTTCTTGTTTTTAGCTGCAACCAGCAGCTCTATGGGTTTTTTTTGTCAGTGCTCCACTCTTTGTCGGCTACAGTTTTTGCCCCAGGAAGCTGGAACTTGGCATGGAAGTGTGTGTGAGGGTGTGTGTTTGTGTACATGTCAATTGGCTAAAAGGGGTTGTGGCAATGGGAGTGGCCTATTGCAAAAAGGTGCACAACCTCCAAATGGATTCACAGACTTGCACTAGATTTAGTGGAAAGGTTGGCCATAAGCCAAAGGACAGGTAACTGTTGGGGCCAACTGGTAAAAAGGGGGCGTGGCAGTGGGAGTGGCCTGTAACATAAAGGCATAACTTCTTCACAGATTCATGTAACATGGCCAAACTTTGTAGAAACACACACACACACATTCATTAGTCGTGGCTTGCCCTGCCTCCACATTTTAGCCCCGCCTCTTCCATAACTCTTCAACCTTTTGTCGCTGCCGTTTTAGCTGCTGGTTAAGCTAATGCGAATCTGTGCTTGTTTCAGTTCAAATCATTGCACAAAAAAACAGACCGTCTGTACTTGCTGATCTCCATTTGAAAGTAAAAAAAAACCTTCCTGTGTATGGAACCGCGTCTCTTCTTGCATCTATTTGTGACGAAACAATGGTTGATGACTATGTCCGTCTTGTAATGGTCGACGCCTTCTTGCTTATCAGTGATGAAGTACAGTCACAACGAAATCAGGATTCCTTTTCTTGAAGACAGAAAGTTGTGCAGTGGGAGGAGAACAGGGAAATGACGATTTTAAAAAGTCATGTAGTGAAGCTTAACAGGCTAACAACCTAGTTTAGTCACATTCACTGTCCTGTTTAAGATTTGGAACAGAGTGGTGAGGAAAAATGCATCATAGTAAACCGGACTGAATTCAAGATAGTTACAGCAAAAATAGATATGAAAACTCATTATTTTCAACTCTTCAACTAAATCATATTGTCACCACTGAATGAGAGGATCACAAAAAAAGCAAGACCCCCTAAAAAGAAACGGATGCAGTCTTTTGCACACGGATTATGAGAAAATAACTGCCTGAAACAACGGACAGTGTATCCCCTCATAATATTTAGTTACCTTATATCCCCCGACTAATACCACTGTTCTAAATTTATATGATTCTGATCCTTTTATCAGCACGGATTAGCACTTTCCATCACTTGTGTGTAAAAGAACAAGCTGAGATGGAACCACAGCATCAATTAGTCATGCAAATGTCATCATCGTTATTTAGACTGGGTTTTGATACCTCTATTCTAAGCTGCGAGGTTTAAATGAAAGCTTAAAATGAAATGAGAGGAATGGGGAATCTCTTCTGATGGTATCCACACAGCTGCGGATAAAATATTAAACAGAGACCTCCGGGGCACGGCCGCTATCTGATTGGCAATAAAAACCACTTCAACAATTTGAAATAGCGCTAATTGGGAGGAGGAAGACAATGAGGCATGGCAGGAGGAGAGACACAATGGAAAAGTTAAGAGATGGCAGATGAAATGTGATTACAAATCAGTTTGCAATTTATTTCTTTTATTACCTCTGATTTCATCTTCATCATCAACATTATGCCACGTCTTTCCTCCCGCTCCTTGCACCTCACCATCTGTTGTTTTTCTGACTGAATTGTTCTCTTGTGCTGCGCTTCGCTCTTCCAGCGGCCCTGATTGTCTAACTGTACCTCAATTTCTACACAGATGAAAACATGGAATGAACAAAAGGCCTATTTCTACACAGATGCACTTTCTCTCGGCGTAGAATGGAATGAGTATGTCTGCGGCCCTCACAAAAAATATAATCATACTCTTGGGAAAAAAAAAAGGGAAAAAAAAAGGAAAGTGGCTAACTTTGCCCCGGGTGATGTCAGAGTCAGGATGAAGGTGGACAGATAGAGCTGCATACCTCCTAAAAATCTCAGCACTGTCAGTGCACGGCATCAACAAAGTACTTTTCTCAGAGCTTCCTCTCAGGCCTTTGATATGCTTTAATAAATGTTAATAGAAAACAGAGTGCTCAGGGTAGAGTTTAGGAATTACAAATTGCTGAGCTCATTCGCAGGCATCCTCATGGGACTTCTTGGACTCCAACACCTTGACACATTCCCTCGAGGGCTCAAACAGGAAGGAATAAAAATTGTGCGAGAATGTAAATCGACTGGAGGGAGAAGCTGCCAAGCGTACATGCAGATGGTTGTGTCAAGCTGGCAGAGGACAGTGTGGACGGGAGGGAGGGCGGCGGCATGTGGTTGTCTTTGGCACACCGTGAGCATCTGGCACCAGTGGCACAATAAAAACGTGCTTCCATACAACACCACTACCACCCTCATCACTGATGACAACCCCACCTCCTCCCTCTGTATTTGGGTTATCTCACCACCCAGCATCCAGACAGACAATAGCACTGTGAAAATCAAGCCCGTGTGTCTCCTCGCTACAGGGGCCTCAGTTTGTGCTATGAATGTGGACGGCTTGAGGGTTTAAAGTAATCTCAGCCCTAGGCCGAAAGTGTTATTCAGGACTGGGTGGTCACAAGCAAGTGAAGCATAGCAAAGAGTAGTAGCTGCAGTAAATGAGAAGTTTTGTTCAAGATGGAAACCTTAGCCCTTCAGCGAGGCCTTCTCCTGATCACGGACTGCCCAATGGAACCCCTTTACACACTTAATGGCAGTACTGCAAGCCTTGTTGGGTGAAATGACACAGCTTTTCTCCTGGACTTTATTTCTTGACCTTTAAAGATGGCTGTAATGATTTTATTGCCAAGTCTCAAGTACACAAAAGGTTGAAAACAAATGAGCCGTTTTTCCTTTTTGTAAGGCTCTAATCACAACATGCGGGATCTGAAACAGAAAACTGCAACACTCCAGAAAAGTGAATGATCCACAAGATGTAACTGAATGATGGTTGAAGACGAAGACATTTATTCAATTTCTTAATCTACTACAGTCTTAAGCTACTTCCACTCCATAATCGTACGACTGACTGAGAGACATTGAGAGACATTTATAGACATTTATTACATGGCTTTGTTGAACACTCGACTCTGATTGGTCAAGCACAGCATTCTAAGGTCTTTTATTTCTGTATGGCACACTGTCGTTAGGGATGGAACTGGCTCATCCATGAGCTCCGGAGGTTCATGTCCTGTCATGACGATCCATGGGAAGAAGTCTAGTGTCTGTATATCTATCATCCGTTCACTGTGCTTTGTGAAAAGGTGAAGCGACAGACTGAGGATGGCACGTTTTCAAAGCATTAATCACTCTAACAATTTCAGGCACAGCCACTGGTTTAGAAGTTTATTCTTTCAGGATAGAGCTTTTAACAAACTGTTGCAAGAGTAGCATGGCTCCTTTAAGGGAGTGTGGCAAAGCGAAGGTGAGAGTTGGTGAGTTGTGCGTGTGAGGAGCAATTTGGAAGAGCAGGTAGTTAGCCTTAGCCGTTGGTTTAGCACTTAAGCAACTGTTTTGATGAACTGTGTTGTCTTAAGTTGTTGGGAAATTAAGACCACATCTTCTCAACACCGAGGTGGAGTCTCCCGTGTCCTGTTTGACTTCTGCTGGTTAAGTGAGGTAGCAACAACTCTGGCACCATTTCCCAATGATGGTCTGGATCCACAACAGGAAACAGCTAGCATTAACACTACGTTGCTATGCAAGCAGTTCTCACTGTAAAATCAAATTGACAATTTTTTAGCGGATGGCATAAAATAATTTTTAAATCAATGAAATTATATTTGAATCAATATTTTTGTCATATGATTGATTTCTCAAGTGAATAGCCATGCAATAAGCTGGATAATGTCCAGTGAGGCGGTCATTACTGTGTTCTTTTCACAATAATAACCAGCTCACTGGATATAATCCCTTACTTAGACTAGTATAGAAGTTAATCGGCAGATTATATGTTATGCACTGTCCAGTGACTATTCAATCGATTACTAAAGGAGGTCACATTTTATCTGAAATTCAAACTACCATTCAACCAAAAAGAAAAAGTAAATATTTGTTCTAAAATTACTGGTTTGAAGTTAAAGATTCTCAGTGTTGAACTGCAACAGGCCTTGAATTCCAACTGAGGGCTTTCCTCAGATGCAGAATTTGTCCGACCAGCTGCATCACCTGTTGTCCTACATGCCACCATGTTATTGCTGTTGTGCTGTGCGTTTTTCTCTCCCTCTATTTAAACGGTCGCCACAGATGGCCACCCACCATTAAGCCAGGATCCGTCGAGATTCTGCTGGTTTAAAGAAAGTTTTTCATCATTCACTGTCGCCAAGTGCTTACTCATGGGAGAATTGTTGGCAAGTGTTGGGTCTCTGGATATTACAGAGTTGGATCTTGACCTGCTCTATTTAAAAAATATCTTTGTACAACTTATGTTGTGATCTGCCTCTCTATAAATAAAAGTGACTTGATTTCAATTGACATGCAAGTCCCAGGACTGTAAGACAGACATTTGTTCCAAAAAGGTTGAGAAAAATCTCAAAAGTACTGTGTGCTTTATCCAGACGGCGATGCTTAGATTGCGTGCACCACAGCTAGCAGGATCATTTACCATTTAATTCTCTATTATATCTACTGTACATCTACTAAAAGTGGATATTTTCCAATTTATAATCACATTTTATACAGATACAGTACCCAAACAAGCATGCTGGGACTCTGGCAGGCATCTCATAAATGAGTTTAATGTATGAGACCAACAATCTGGTATCCATTTACCCCCTATGTAGAGATTCCTACGAAGACCCAATCACTTGGCAGAAACCTGGCATCGCAGCATCCAAAACCAGCCGCACAGTGATACATCGAACACACTGGCAAAACACACACAGTGTCTTATCAACACAGGCACGCAAACAGCACATTACAAGAGCAAAACATGCTGGCTGACATAGTCGTGTTGTAATCAATGGAGTATTTAAGGTATTAAGGTAGTATTTTACGTTTTGCTCTGAAACATTGTGGATCGTCTTTGACTCTTGAAGTCTTCAGTCTAATCTTTAAGTGAGCATGTATGCAAAACAAACAGAGAAAATACATATAGAAGACCTCTTCACAGATGACATGGATTGCTGCAGCACCGTGAGCACCAAAATACATGCTGAGTCTTCGAAATAGACGCAAAGCAATCGGATTTTTGATGGATTGCAGGCTACATAGTTCACAGATGGTGAAATTTGCACAAACTGCTTCAAAGGGTTCAGCCTACCTGATTTAATGCAGAATTTTGATGTCAGTTGTCCCACATCAATAATTCAAGTTAGCTATTATCCCACAAAAATATTATAGCTGTAGTTTTAATCTCAGTTTTCACTGTACCCAGAGGAAAGTGTACAAGGAGATATTGTAAATAACAAGGTATTCCAGCACTCCAAATATAAGAAAAAGTAACAAACAAAGGAGATTTTTACCAAAAAAAAAAAAACAAAAAGCCAACATGTTTCTACCACTGCACTTCTTTAAGTATATAGAGCAACACTCACTGGGAAGCAAACACATGACCAAGGACAGGTCAAACAAATTAGATAGCCTACAATAAAAAAAACATAAATATAATGGGCTGTGAGAGAAAAGATATTGTTCTTCTTATTCTTTTTAACCATGGCTGATTTGCCCTCAATTGTCAAACTTCCTAAATAAGAGCGACATTTCTGCAGAGATGTGTTGCCAGCTGACAGTTGCCAGCAGATGCTGCTGATACACGCTGTCATAAATGATAAAAGGGCCTCCCACTGTACAGGGCCAGTGTGAGTCAAGTTCAAATTTCTGTATCATCTGCTCTCCAGAAGAGTCTTCTGAGAGAGAGAGGATTATGGACACAGTCCACGCTCGTGCTGCTGGGCCTGGGAGGGGGTCTGCAGAGGGCTCCCACAGACTCAAACCATATCAAGAGCTTCAGACAGAAGCACTGCACTGGTTTATCCAGCAGGGGGTGTTTAAGCAGCTCATCACGCTTTAAAGTGCTACTGGGACTCATCGGCTGCCAGGTGATCCGTCTCGCGCTGCAGGTTGCCAGGATGTAAGGACAATTCCCCCTTCAGACTTTCTTACCTCTGTGATATTTAATGTGTTCTGGTGATTCTGTGATCAGCGGCTGTAATTTACTTCCTTGCAGACCAGTTTCTCTAAATTTTTAGACCTCATTTGTGTCTTATCTTAAATTCCTTTCACAGCCCAGAGACAAAGTGACCGGACGTATTTGAATGGGCAGACGTCAGTAGAGGACATAATCATTACAATAACTGAACTCACGGCAAAAACATCATGCTGTTCCCAGAAAGAAATTTCCTATTTCTTAGAACACAAAACTCCCTTATGGCTGCATTGTATTCTGGTCCACTGAGACTGCTGTGACTGTAGAAAGTCTTGCTGCCTTTTGTCCAATAGATTTCTCCCTCTGTATTATTATTGGGCATTGAGGGAAAACTGTGAAAGAGCCTCATGCTCTTTTATTGTAAGGGACTTAAGTCAAATGCTTACATTTCTTCACTGTGAATTCTAACTAGTTGAGTTTACTAAAAGAAAATTAGGAAAACCATCACCTTGGGAAAAGTTAGTACAGGAACTTAACTAAGTAAATTTGCACAAAATGATTATTTGAAATAAAAATGTATGATCTAAGTTAGCCATGCATTGTTGAAGTTGTGAGAACTTGGAATATCTAAGTAAACTGAAATTCAAAAGTTGTCGCAAATCTAAAACTCTGAGTAGTGTTTACTTGATATACTCTACCAAAACTAGGGGTGGGTGGATTGATCAAAATATTGATAGTATTGATACTAACGTTGGTGTCCATATCGCATCCATTCTAGCATGATGGGATCAATACTTTAATTTCAGTTTCTCTCAGTTATGTGCTCCCGTTTCACCAAGGACTGGGTGTCTGAGCAAACACTTCTTTCACATCTTTCACGCACACTTTGCTCCTCCTCCTCCTCCCCTGCTCTGCTTTGTTTTGCTGTCGTGATGTCACGTGACTCAAAAATTTTTTTTTCTATTTTCCTAAAAACTTTGTGTAAAATTTGTCCTGGGTTAACATGTACGTAATTAACAGTAAAAATCACAAAATCGTTTAGTGGTCATGAAAATGTACTCAGATTTAGCATATTGATGATTCATTCACCTCAGAAATCATGACAGACTTCTTTTTCCCACATGAAAGTACATCAGCTGCTTTTATAAGTAAAAAGTATCGTTATCAGTATCAGCGTTACTGACCCTGTATTTACATGGTATCAGATCGATACCAAATTTTGCAGTATCGCACAACACTAACCAAAACATGCAATTATAATGTAAATTTTGAAATACATTACACTTAACATAACTTACTTAGGTCAACTGTAATCAAACTGACTTATTTAAATAATACTAAGGCAAGCTTTAGAGCTGAAAG
The DNA here is from genome assembly GCA_029783665.1 of Naso thynnoides. Classification (NCBI taxonomy): domain Eukaryota; kingdom Metazoa; phylum Chordata; class Actinopteri; order Acanthuriformes; family Acanthuridae; genus Naso; species Naso thynnoides. The sequence continues at coordinate 2,518,553 of JAQLOL010000025.1, read as the reverse complement.
TAACTTTAAGCTCCCAAGGTTAAGCCTCTCTCTCTTAAGTGGAGCAAACAACCCCAGTGTGGTAACATGAGATAAATCGCCCTACATCTTCCTCATAGTCTCTTCCACCCCTAGAGGGAATGGATGAGTGTTCGCCATAGAAGTGAAGTTAGTAACTAAATTCACTGAAAAGCAGCTTTGTTATCACTATTTTGGCTTTGCTTCTCAGTGACTGTTTTGGACAAAGTTTTTCGAAAATGCATAAAAGTGAAAGTAAATTATAAAATTCAGTGAAGCGAGAAGAAAGAAACATGAGGATACAATTTTTATTCGGATAGGACGTTCTTGGATGAAGTTGTTAATCTTTGCAGTTGCCTTCCCATGATGCAATGTTGTTCTAGACATGTTTTGCATTACAAACTCAGAAGAAACAAGTACATTTAACTATATAGAGGAAGTTTGTTGGCAAAAAGTAAAGAGTACTACGTGATAGCAAGTTTGAGGTCCATCACAAATAAGAACAATTTGTTATTTCATATTAAGTAAGCACAAAGTCTGTTTTGACAGTGTTGTTGGTGACTTAGATCACTGAAAAGCTTTTTTACTCAAACTTTGAGAACAGGAAATATCTGAATCTGGATTCGTCTCATATCTGTTTGGTCTCTTTTATACAGCAAATACATTATTACAACAACACAAGCTTAGAAAAAGAGACAGTATATAGTTTCCTGTGGCTATCTCCCTTTGGGTCTCTACTGTGTGAGCGCTAGTAAGAAACACTAACACTACAAACACACACAAAAAAACTCCTTTCACCCAGACCAGTTTTCTGTCTTTGACCTGACAGCCTCCACTCGGCAGGTTTACGTCAGTCAGAAGAGCAGCTGCATTGCAACTTCTCCACCGAAATAAGGGCTTAAAATCCTCTTTAAATACAAAATATATTGAGGCAACAGTGGGGAGAATCATTCTGAATCAAATTATAGCAATAAAAACTGAACAACTTGGTGCTTTGGAGTGTGTAAAGGTTTGTTTACTGTATATCTATTTGGAAGAGAAAAAAAAAAACTTTTACTGAGTTTTGATGGATTCAGAAAAGTTCTTGTTTTGCTATTTTCTATCAACAAAACAAACTTATTGAACCACATAAGTAAATACGTTTATTATGGATGTTGCAATACTTTGCTGATGGTATCTCTGCAATAATAACAGAGCAGCTAAGGACCGAGTGGAGCCCATGATTACCCACAAAGCATTTCATTACCACCATCATCGACCGGCTGGGAAGAATTCTTCGGTTTCAGGCTGTGCAAGATGGCAGTTTGTGACGACTGTGGTTGAAACCGAGAGTGAAGAACAGCCATGGTTTCATTGTAAACAATACTTCGGTTATGATCTGCAGGACTTTGTCGCACTGTGGTGTGAATGATTTACGACAGACAATGCTGACTGAACAGCTTCACTGTTGGAGATTTGTGTTTTTATAGTACACTACACCACACCGTGCACACACACGCGAGCCGGCCTACCACAGCATGGCCGCGACCTTGCTTTGAATTACCACTTTCTGATGCAATTACCCCCTTTGCTGCAGCGGGTGATGTTGGCTTTTTGTTTCACCACCATTTATTTTCTGTGTGCGTTCTCTTCGGAGCATCCTGACAAAGACTCCATGACCTTGCCTCCCATTTAGACATCGCTATCCGACCGCACAAAATCCTACTCTAAGGGGAGAAAAAAAATCACAATTGAACGATTCCCAGCGGAAAGTCGGGAATAAGATGAGGAAATGGGATGTTCACTGATGTGCCAAACGGTGGGTGTGCATGCATGGGGCTCAAGTGTGTGTGTGTGTGTTCATACTAGGCAATTTTTTTGTGTTTTTTGTGCAAGTGTCTGCATGTGCATGGCAGTGTCACAATACAAGAGACAAAGGGGCAAGAGAGTCATCATCTTTCTGCTGTCATCTTTTTTGGCTTTCAGAGTTTGGCGGACATTGGAAAATCACACATTGGAAGAAAAGGACCCTGGAGAAATGCACCCTCAGCACTTGTTCAAGTTTCTATAATAAAACTTTGCTTCACTTCACAGAAACTCTCGGTGCAAACTCTTCGCCTGCCGCTTCACAAAAGCAGAAGTACTCGTATCGCTGGAACTAGGTCTTTTGCCACTTTTGAAGCCTACAAGTTGGGAATTATAATATAAATCATCTCATGTGTCATGTGCCAAGTGGTTGCCATTCATTAAATTACAAGTGAAGTTGCGTCCTGATTTTAGCACGAATTGAAAAGAGAATCGTTGCCAGCATTGCAAACAATGGGCACCATTATCTGCTGTTGGGTTTCATTCAGTCCAGTGTGGGCTGTGTGATGTGGGCAGATGGCAGATGAGTAAATTACATAAAAGAAGCCAGTTAATGCCGAGACCCACAGACAGAAGCAGACAATAGGAGCAAATGAATAAAGTACTGAGAGTCATTACCATTCGTTTATCACTTGTGCAACCGCCCTCAGTGTCCTCACTTCACCCGCTGCAGCGATGCAACGTCTCCTGCCTGCTCGCAATACGGTTAAGGTGTGAAATCAACACAGAGCTGTAGCATCTGTTAGCAGCCTTGAGTTACTCCGAAAAGAATGCATTAAACTAATGGCTTAGTTGGAAGGAAATTGCTTTCTTTGCAGCTTTAGTTTTGATCTAATGCCTGAAAGCACTGATCATCAGGTCCCAGAAAAATAAAAAATAAAAAAAAAATAACTGAAACCCTCTTACAGGCACAATCTGGAACCTGATCCTTCAAACTATCATCAAAAGCAAAGCGCAAAATAAGGGGTCTCGACAGGTCAGACCCCTTGAAAGCCTCAACCGCAAAGTTCTGGGAGGTTTCAATAAAATGCTTTTAAAAAAGAATTTCTCTCTCACCATGGTCAGTATAAATGTCTTTAAAAGGTATATGTTCCAGAAATTCAGAATCCAATCCAGAATTCGATATTTAATTGAAATAGCAAAACTTTTATTCAGAAATATGAATACTTAGTCGTCGTGTTTCCTTGGTTACCTGGTTGTCTCTGCTATTGTCACCTGCCATTGCTTGGCGCTGTTGCAAAAGTTTGCACTCTCTACCCTCCACCTATCGGCAAAGTGGTGGATTTTTTTTTTCTTTTTCTTTTTTTTTCTGCTTCACTCATGGACTAAATATGACAAGGAGAAAACAATGTCCATGCTGGTCCATCGTCTGACTAGCCCACTATTTATTTGTAAGACTTCAGCATGACACTGGAGCACTAGTTAGGGGGAGAGCCCCCAACTGCCACGGAGTATTCACACACTGTCTGAAAGGATTGGCCAATGATTACGTTCTGTTTTATTTATCATTTACACAGTGTCCGAAGGGATCGGGATGGTAGTTCAAATTAGCTCATCTTAAAATATTCATAAACCGTGAAAGGCAACATCCACAAAAATTTTAAAGTTTATAAAAATAATAATAATTTAAAAAAACCCAAACACATATATTCATATAGGCCTATCATAGCAAAGTACTGACAGGAAACATTTTACTACACAACAAGTACTTTTTAGGCCTCAAACTTACTGCAGTAAATGCAGTAAATGTCATTACATGTTGCTCGTGATACATACTTTCGGTTGGGAATTCAGGGTTTTTGCCTGAAAAGGAAAAATTTCAGCCATGTTTTATGACACCTTTTGTTTCAGTAAAGGATCTTAATTCTTCACCACTGATGAGGGCTAAATTCAAGCCCAAGTCACACACTGTTCACTGATCCCTCCACTCCAACTTCCTCCCAACGTGGCTTAGCAGCCTTATAACAATGTCTCACCACTAAGCCTCCGTCAATGTCAAACAGGAGCCATAACTCACATGGTCACTAGAGGTCCTCGTTAGGTTAAATTAGGAGAAGGCACAAGGTTTCAGGCATATAAACAAATAACACATGCTGTCATTGTATTTTAACATTAAAGGAAGAGTTTCTGTGCTTTTCAACATATTTTAATTAACAGTATTGACCTTTTCTGCAACACTTTTAATGCAAAAAACTTTGGAAACAACATTTAAATTTCAGTGTATTATAAATCCAATTATTTTGGGAGATTTAGTAGGCTGCAATCCTGTCCTTCAAAGCATAAAAGCACTATTTTCTAATATAGCTTCCATTTCAGGCCAGTTTTATTGTTGTTGTTTTGGTGGAGTATTTTTAGCATTTCCTGTCGCTACAATGGAAATTTCCAAAAACATTGGTGGCAAAACATCAGGCTTTGGTATGAGTCACGCAGAATCTAAAAGCCAAGGGTTTATTTCTAATCTCACTTTGCAGCAACATTCGATAAATAAACGGAGAGAAATCCATCACAGAAGGGGCACAGAGACTAATTTTTCCAACAACAGTTTTCCCAGGAGATTAAATGAAATACAGCCATGTGTCATGTTTAACTGAAATCTGGTCATCTTAATCTAAAAATATTATTTTGATGTTTTTCAGGCAAAATTATTTTTCAAGCAGATACAGAAAGTAAAATTTTAAAACTTAAAGGGATAGTTCGCCTAAAAATGTAAATTCATTCATTCCTCACCTTCAGTTTTTTAATTCACCAAACACTGCTGGAGTTTCACAGGAAAATGGCGATGCAATCATGTTCCAACATTTTAAGTGAATGCTGACGAGGATTCATACATTTTAAAAAAGCATAATAAAACCATAAAATGCCTTCATTTTTCTCATCTGAAGTAATCCAAGTGTCCTGAGACCTCAGCATGCCAAGTTGTTTTGAAAACATCACAGACGTCATGTTTTTAGCCTCACTGTTCACTGTAGCCTGTAGCTCCTGAGATGCTACAGACCTGTTTACATGTTACCCGGAAGTCTGGTACCAGCAGCAGAAACTAGACTTGCCCAAACTCAAGCTGTCCTCGGTCCCTCCTAGAGCTGCTGCATGAGCTCCAAACGATGTGTGCGCACGTGCATGTGGCTCCCCTTTTATGAGCTATAGGCTACATTGAACAGGAAGATTAAAGGAGAAGTTCTTTTTTTTTGCACATTAACCTTTGTTATAAGGATATTTAGGTATGATGATATATATTCATGTGCAATGTTCTATAGCATTTTTAAGACAAATGGTGCAGTAACGAGAACTGGAGCACGTTGCTGGCATCACCACTGGCTGAAAATGGCTAAAAACAACAGAGGACAGAGGAGCATGTGCATTCATACAATCCTTAAAAATAAATAAATTAATAAATAAGCAAACACTCGTTTTAAAAAGGCGTGAAACTGCTAAATGTTTAGTCGTGCCCTCTCGTGTACCAACACTAAAACATGCAGCTAAACATGGATGTATAACCTGGAAACAGCTATTTGTTTGTTTTGCAAAGCAGGTGAAAGAGCCTCTTTCAGGGTATATATCAATGTCGAACTTCACGTCGAAATGTTGGTACGTAGGAGGACTCCACTAAACATTTATCAGTTTCATTTCTTTTAAAACAGGTGTTTATTGTTTTTTGTTTGTTTGTTTGTTTATTTGTTTTGACAGATTGTCTGAGTGCACATGCTCTGTATTTGTTTTCAGCTAGCTGTGATGTCAGCAACGAGCTCCAGCTCTCAGGACTGCACTGTTTGCCATAATAATGCTGTAGAACATCGTATATGATTGTAAACATTCTTATTATGTACCTCTTTGTTTAAACTTGAAAAAAAAATCATAAAAATTTTTACTGCGTAATGTGCAAAAAAACAAACTCCTCCTTTAAAAACATGGCATCAGTGACGTTTTCAAAACAACTTGGCATGTCGAGGCTTCAGGACACTTGGGTTATTTTTTATGGTTGTATTATGTGTTTTGGGAGTTTGAATCCTAGTTACCATTCACTTTAATTGTTGAGGAAATGAGTGTGATGCCTTTTTCCTGTTAAACTCCAGCTGTGTTTTGTGAACTAAAAAACTTCACCTGACCTTCCATCAGCAAGAGCATGGATAGATAATGACTGAATTTTCATTTGTGGGTGAACTATCCCTTTAACTAGGGTATCATGTATTTATGTGACTTCCTCCCATAATATAAATAAACAATAATTTAGTGTGGAGGTTTATTCTTGACCTTGGATTAAACATTTCACTCACTTAGCTACGACTAAAGCTTTTAGCTGGAAGCGATCCTCGAGCAAAGAATAATCGCAGGTTAGTTATCTCACAACACAACATTTATCACGTTCAGCTTTATTTACAAATGTTAGAAGGCTGAATGTCTCTGAACTGATAGACGGCAGTAGATCAGTGGATTAAATGATGCTCTTTTTGTAAAGCTACTCTGTAAAAGTGGTTCATGCTTAGGTGTGTGAACATGAGCAAAGAAAACCTGAAAGTATCTCTATGGTCGGATGCAGTCAGGAATAATCTGACTGAACAGACCTTTAAGGCTCCTTACTCCCTTTCAGACGGTGTTTGACTGTAAACACACAGATCTGAGAACTGATGTACTTATCAGCTGCTGTTGGAAAAAGACAGATTGATGTGATAGGTTTGGCATATGTGTGTACACTGTGCACATTCTGGATTTGTCTGGATACTGTATATGACCTTTTGCTGTATGTGTGCGCAGCATCGCTTGTGTGTTTGTGAGTGCGAGTGTACACACTGGGGGATGGAATCAGTACACAAAACCACGTTAGAGCTGTCACAAGCAGTGCTGAAATTGGATTAGTGTCACCCGTGATAAGGCGAAGGGGTGAAAGAGGGAAGAGGAGAAAATTGGAAGAAAGGAAACGGCTATTTCACCGCCGCCGCCTCCCTCTCCACCTCCACCATAATTTCATTTTAAATTCCAGGCACTGAATGCATAACCGCACTGCCATACCGTTATGGAGCCTGCTGAAGTTAATGGAATATTTATATGCAGACTGTGGAACCCTGAATTTCCTTTCTTTTCCGAACAGCGTGCACTCCCCTCCCTACACTTTCCTCCCATCTCCTGTTCTAGAATTGCCTTTGTTAGGATTTGACACTATTTTTACACCTCCAGGAGCACTGTATTTCCATCGGCTGTGGAGCCTGTGGAGAGACAGAGTGATGCTGAGCAGCAGTCGGTCAGGTGCAATTAGCTTCATCGCATTAAGTCACATAGAAATCAATGCAAAAGGATGGAACAAGAGAGGATGTTTCATCGGAGTTATTAAACTGTGTCGAAAGACTGAATTAATGCAAATGCACGGAGAGACCGCGGGGGGGACAGCTGTACAGACATGTGACAAACCATGACAATAATCTGGACTGATATCGCCAAAACGGGGCATTTAAAATGATAGAAAATAGGAAATGTAAAACAGGTCTGTGTTGAGAGAGTGAAAAGAGTAAAGTATAAGTGCAGTAAAGGATGCTGGGAAATAAGATACAGATGCTGACAGGTGAAAGTGGAAAGAAACAGAGGGAGGAAACAGGGAGGCAGGGGAGGGTGGAGAACTCACAGAGGAGCTATAAATACAGTGAGAGAGGCCCTCGGTTGCGGCATAAATCCACAAGAAGATGCCCGATATTGTTAGCATTCAGCTAGTGTAGCATTATAGCCCAGCTCCTGCTGTGTCTACAGTAAAACCAATAAGAGGGCGGTATCATGGGATTGTGCGGGAGAAATACGGCACATTCTTTTGTGGTGGGAGGGGGGGAAGCTGCGCTGAGAGGGGATGGAGATGTACGACTGCTGAGTTACAGATAGACTCCCATTAAGTATTCAACCACAGGGTCACAACAGTTACAGCTCCTCCACAGTGGCTGAGATTTCCATTTTTGCCTCATCTGACGATTCATCCCCGTAGCCTTTGTGCAGACACGGTCCCGCTACACCGCAGGGATTTACAATTTTATCTGAAGGGGCAGCTGGTTGTTAACAATAAGATGCAGTTTATGGTGCATTTGTCACCCAGTAACTTTGCAGGCCGACTCCAACAAAATGATCCAATAGCCTGTTTGTGCTTTTTGCTGATGCTTTAATCAATGTCCCATTTAAATGGTGAGCTGTTTTTCCGATATGACAATATAAAAATGATATCAACTACTCATGTTTTGCTGAAGCTGAATAGGTCTGACTATGCACGGTTTCCTCCAGTGACCCAGATACTCCCCAGAGATTGGATCATCCCTCCGTTAGGCTGGCTGTGCCTGATAACTCCTTTAGCAGATAACAAGCAGGGACAGAGAGGAAAGATATACCAGTAAAAGTGAAAGAGACACCACCTCTATGCGCGGCGGAGGAACGGGAAAACAAGTCTGTGTGTCCATTTGTGCAAGTATCAGTGTGTGTTAGTGTTGTTCACATCAAACAATGAAAGGGAGGTGTTCCTCAGCTCCCTGTTAGCGTTGGAAAAAATGACATGAATGGGCACCTTTTGAAACAGCGGCACCCTTCTCTTTGTGGGAAGGAAGAAGAGCAGGGTGTAATATTGGTGCAGCGAAAGACGATGAGTCATGTCATCTTTAATGAAAGCACTCACGGCATCTGTGTGGAGTTGTGGTTGGCACCATCAGCACATTGTTATCTCCCTCTGTTCCCCGGCTAGGAGGCAGCGGCGGACCTCCCAGGCCGGCGTGTGGCACAGTCGCACCGGAGGCCATTAAAAACAGACAGCAGCACCTGGCAAACAGGAGAGCGCTGGCGAGGAAGAGGAATGGAGGAAAAAAGAAGCCAAAAGCCACACAAGAAATGGAACAGAGAGCGGCTCATTATCGCTGAAAGCGAGTATTACAGGCTGGCTGTCAGCACACCTTTGGTTCCCTAGTGGAGTGTCGGTGTAAGAGAAGAGAGTGGTGACTGGAGAAATTTATTCCGATGGAGAGTGTTTGCTTAATTAGACCTCTGCATGATAAGTGTGAGCCTCCCGACTTTTTAAGGCAGAAATTAAATACATATTGATAAAGGAAATAGTTGAGTCATGCTCAAATCTGATATTTTTTAGGTAGAAAATTCTGTTCTGAATCAGGTCCGTATATTTTGCAACATGACACAAATTTCAGAAAACAGTGTCTGGTCTTCTTTGTCTGGAATTATCAAAAGGCCGGACTCAAAAATTCATTCTGATTTTCAAGCTCATTTTCTCCAGAGGAAGTATTGGATGAGCCAGTAATAAGTCAAGGGTGTTGTAACAGTGCCCTCTAGTGGACATGTAAGTAAAGTGGAGAGCAGTGTTCAGATGGTCTGCATGTGTCACCTTAAACACAGTGAGGCAGCGACACTGCTTGACAGTTACTTAAATGAAAAAGCTTCAGCTTGTTTTATCATGCGTGTGGGTTTTGTGGTTGTAAAATATTCTTTGAAAATGTGAAAGTATTTCTGCAGGTCAAAGCAGAAATCGTGATATGAGTCAAAACACGAATGTTTGTCACAAATCAGCCTTCACAGATCAGTGGCGGATAATGGCAGGATGCCTGAATGTTTCGAGGGCATTATTCAGCTTCACTACGCAAAGCCACAAACAATACGAAATCTTTCACATGCCAACTTCAACACCATGCCCGTCAGTTTAATGTGCACCTGAGCGCAATTATGCAAATTTAAAGTAATTAGGCAAGAAACCTGGTGGTCCTAATGAGTTGTTGCAAAAGCGAACAGGCTAATTTAGGATAATGAGTCTCACATTGTGCGCTGCGGTTTACATAACACAGAAACTAAACGTTGTTTTTTAAGAGATTCCCAAATACAGTAACAGCCGCCCACGGCCTTCATTTCCATACAAACACCCTGCAAATTAGACTCAGTATGTTTCAAGTCAATGTCACTGGAAGTGTACAAAACATTGAATTTAGTCTTTTCTTTGCTACCTGCCACAAACACGCCTTGGTGCTGCTATTTTGACTCAGGGTCACCGATTGACCTGACAGGCAAGTGTTGGGGGGGGCGACATGTCAGCTGCAGGTGGAAACTCTCAGCGGGGAGCGATGCTGCACTGCTGGACGCCACAGTTGGATTCCAGGATTTCACAGCACTGAGGGTCTGCAGGTAAGAGAGTTCCTTGTTTCACCTACGTATCCTTATTTTTTTCCAGATTTTTGTTTTTTTTTGTGTGTGTGTTTTACTGTATTTAACTGGTGGGAGGGCGCGTTACACACTGCTTGATTTCCCCGTGAAGTTCTTTGAGTAAATTGTTTTCTCCACAGTGGCGAAATTTTCGAGTAAGTGCAGAACAAAGCAGCTGCCAACGTGCACAGTCAGAGCTACGACTGCTGATTTTGCCCTGAAAGCTACTTCCTTTAATATATTTCTCTTTTGTTAGATGTAGCTGGTGTCTGAAGAAGTTACCTGAGGTTTCATGAGGCTGTGTGTGAGACAGGTAAAAGCATGTTTCATTTCCTCAGCCAATACATGCACACAAATAAACCTTTGGTCACAAGGACGTCTCATTTTAATCTCATGAGAAGACAGCGCCAAAGGTCTGTCCTCTTAAGAAAGAATGTATTTTTAAGAGATTGCCTCATCGATGATATTTGAAACTGCTGAGTCCAACAAAGATGATCCAAACTGCATTTTAAAACTGTTATTTCTTCCCCCCCCCCCGTCTCTTCTCAGCCAAGCAGTTAACTTTGTCATCGGTTTGGAGGTTTTTGGCCCTCTGAAGATGTATGGTCTGTATCTGGAAGCAGTGAACGATTACATTAATGAATCGTATGGAGAGGATGTGTGGAGACTGATCGAGAACAGAGCGGAGATACCCCACCTCAAGTTTGTCAGACATCAGATGTACAAGTAGGTTCCTCAGTAAGACTTTACTTAAAGCATCCATCTATATGGACATACTTATAATGTGTTATAACGCACCTATAATGCTGTATCATTGTAGATATAAGCAAGGTTAGGGTTAAGCCCTAAACATAACCCTGACCATTACCACATATAATGCGTGATACATAGGGCAGGGCAATATATCAATATCATATTGTATCGTGATATGAGACAAGATATTATGGCAGATTTGGGATTTGGTTATATCAAGATATGGCATAATTGTTGTCTTTTCCTGGTTGAAAAAGCCTCATTACAGTAAAGTGATGTGATTCTGTGAACTTACCAGACTGTTCTCTTTGTTTTTTTATTGACCCACATTACTGATGATCATCAAAACATGTCACTGTGTTAGTATTTTGTGAAATCACCAACACTCACTATACTGTCTCAGTATGGAGGCATTTGGTCTAAAATATTGTGATATTTACTCATTTTCTCACCGAGCCGCTCCCACCCCTTAGAATGCACAAGGAGTCAGTCAAAACCTATATAATCAATAATTATTGATATCAACCAATATGAAACTTCACTATCGCGACTTTCAGCTGTATCACCCAGGCCTAATTATACGTGTGTTCGTAATGTGTGACAATGCATCATAGAGACAGGCTTCCATAATAATGTTACCGGTTCGTCACTGTGGTGACTGTAATTTTAACAAACAAAACATTTCAGGTATTTTTTGCACAAAACACTCCCATGTTGAGATCTGTCATGTCATACGTGTATAAAAAACACAGCAAACTCTCAAAGCAAAGGCCTTCGTTCAGTTCAAGTGCATCATTTTAAAATTTGAAAGCATGTTAAAATATGGCACTATGGTTTTCACGATACAGAGCACAAGGACAGAGTTGCAGAAATTGATAATAATATAAAAATTTGATAAAAAATAAAATGAGCGTTTCCTCCATTCAGACCCTAACATGAGTCCGTCCTGCGGATCCCTTTGATATAAAATAGGGCGCTGTAGCATTACATTAAATTCACTGATTCGCTATATTTTGTTATTGAATTGTTAAAGTTTCATGAACCTATCCCTTAGACATTTTCAAAACATGCAAAAAAACAAACAAACAAACAAACAAAAAATGTAAATGACCAAATCCAGAAATTTAAAATGGAAAAAATTAAGTGGAATAGGAAAATATTTCAGTGGATTTAATGACCTAAAACCCAATTCCTGCCTGTCATGTTCTGAGAATATTATTCTTTACTTTGACAAAATCTACTCAGGAGTATAGAAGCTTTTCATCCTGCCGCTTTGTGAGTGTTGATGTTGTTTACTGTGATAATAAACGTTCACAAGATAGAGATAACGTCAGATGTACAGTGAAGGCTAATTTATCACAGCGGCGCAATAAAGATCTGTGAAGTCTCTGCTGTTCAGTTATTGTTTTGACCTCCACCTGATGAACGTTGTCCCTCCGGCAGGTGTCTGTTATGATGACCATAAAGATAGTGGAGAGGGTTTCCTTTGTCCCTGCCGCTGTGTAAAAGATAAAAAAAAGACAGTATTTGACTCACTGTACATTGCTGATTAGCACAGATTGCTGTTTGTTATTTATTTATTTGTTTACTGCTCTGTAACCCTGACACTGAATTCCTTTTGAATCAATCTGTTCACTACCTCCTTTCATCTGTTTGTTTACCAGAGCTGCAGTGCTGCAAACCAATTTCTCTGTAAGGGAAAACACCCATGCTCCAAGTTTTGGCTTTATTGAGACTCTTTAGAGATTATGTTGTCCTAAGCCCTGCATTTGATTCTAATGTATTAAAACTTTAATATTTTACATGATTGTTTTTTTCTTTATAGAATTTTTGAAAAGTTGTTCTAAAGTCTCATGAGGACAAAAACTTCTCTCCGTGTTCACAGTGACAACCTCATCCTGCGGTTGGCAAAGGCAGCAGGCGAGGTTCTGGGAAAGACCCACGATGAGTTGATGTACGCCTTCGGGGTCTACATGGTCAAGAGGATTGGAAACTACGGCTATGAGCGGATCCTGAAGGTGACACCGCCCCTGATCATCTTCAGCTGGTAGCAGGAGGAAATACATGTCTTTAGGACTGTACTTCTCTCCATCACTGAGCGGTAATGCATGACTGAACGCCCAGCCCAGCGGCATTAGGTTGCAACCGCTAACAGCTTTGCTATTGTCGAGAATAATGTTCAAAAACAGTCAGGCACAAGAGACAAATCCATAACTAACACCGCATTTCTGTGGTGCACCAAATATCAGAACAGTTTTTAGTACTGAAGTAATTAGTTTCAACATATTGCTGAACGTGGGCATCACGCCTGACACAACACTGGTCTGTTGGCTGTTTCAAAGAAAAAAATCCTTTGACACTTCATGGTGGCTCACATTTTTAATTAAAAGTATTCAGTATGATCAGTAAAAAATAAATACAGTTGAACAGAAAAAGTGAAAGCCCTTGAAATCCTTTAATGGGCAGCAAGGAGTATCCTTATTTATTCAATAAAAATACTAACAAGATTATAAAGTTCCAATAAAATCAGTGTAAATTGGTAGGAATTAAAAGTGACATTAAAATCTTGCAATTACCGAGTATTCTGATGAGCTAAAAAAATAACTTCATCATTAAATACGACTCACTATTATTCAGAATAACATAAAACCAGATCTCGTTCACAGTTTCAGTATCATTATCTGCCATGTTTTCCAGGTGCTGGGGCGAAATGTGCGCGACTTCATCAATGAGCTCGACAACCTGCACGAGTACTTTCGCTTCTCCTTCCCCAAAGTGCAGCCGCCGAGCTTCTGCGTGGAGGAGGAGTGCGAGACGAGCCTCACGCTGCACTACCGCAGCACCCGCAAGGGCTTCACCCAGTTTGTCAAAGGTAACAAGAAGCACAGCGAGGAAAACACTGGCTGTTACACAGCTTACCACAGCGACGGGAAACTGGAAACTGGGTTCGATGCCCAACGGCAGACCTCTCTGCAGTTCAGAGTTTACAGATTTACCCGGTGTTCGTGTGGGTTTTTGTCCATTGCATGCTGGGAAAGGCTCTAACCTGATGACCCAGAACGTTATTAAGCATGTAAAAAATATAACTGAACAATTCCGCTGAGTGTTGCAGATCAGATCGGATTCAGATCATTAACTTCAGAGCACAGACAGTAAGTAGAAAATTGTTCTAAATAATATGTCACATGTTTGGCTAATTTACTTTTCAAGGCAAGAAACACACACACGCACACACACGCACAGAACACACTATTAAAATTCCATAGCAATTATTTGCCTGTTACACCTCATTTACTAGAAATTACACATACTGTGCATAAGAAAAGCACGACATTAGATGTTTGGCAATATCAGATACGCTGATATCTACACATATATTTTTCATTGTAAAGAACACAAAGTCTTGCTGGTACTAGAAATTACCTGTTAATCTAATTGTGACAGTCTTTTTTAATTTGAAACCAACGTAAAACGACACAAACAACCTTTGATTCTATCATAAATGATAAATGCATTCTTTTTCAAATATTGACCTTAATAAAAAAAAAAAAAGCTGAAAGTAATTCTTATGCATTACATGTTCATGATGTACAAAATGTATTTTTAACAGTAAAAACAAGCTTCATATGTCTTTTTGCCCCGTTTTAATACTTCTAAATTAAAATTAATTCTCCTAATTAAACAATGGATGTGCAGAAATTTTGATAAATGCCAAAACCGATTATTAACTATTTAAGCTATTATCTGCAGATATCAATATCATGCTGACATTATTGTGAATCCCTAATGTGCATCACTGCGAACCAATATACACAACATACCAAATTGTTTTATACATTTTGATAAGTGGACTCCCAGCCAGCCACAGGTCAACGGATTTTAATGAAAAAGTCAAATTTTCAAGAAAAAATCTGCCTGAGAAAGACGAGTTGTCTTATTGTCATACAGTTGTTTTGTTGTTGCACACTGTGGTTCAGACGATCTGCATTTTAGCTGCACAATGATAATTTAACCTTGATGATACAACAGCAAAATCATGTTCATGGACAATCTATTCATTTTCAGCTCTGTCACATTCGTTTTCATACTAACGTGAAGTTAAAACCAGGTGGGAGGTTGAAAAGTCGTTCAGAGCGCCAGAGTGTGCTTTCCAAAGTACTCTGTCATAACGCAAATTAAACTGGAATTGCAGGAAACAGACAGACCATGATGAACTGTGTTCGGAGCAGCTGATCACATCTGGTTTCAGTTGTTTTAATTAAGAACATTAGATAACAGGATTTGTGGACTGTGTTACTGATTTCTGGGCATTTTTCTTACGTAAAAACTTTGTGAGTGACGAGTGAAACCAGAGAGTATCGTGCAGTCTGCTGGCTTTGAGTGTAAAACAAACGACCGGTTCACCGGGAGAAGGCAGCCACTACACAAGGTCCCTCCAGCCATGAACTGACATTGATTCGATATTAAACAGTGATTTTAGTTAACACTTCAATTTGTTCAGAAATGGAGCTTGGACAAGCCCATTTTCACTTAATCCGTTGTAAGTAACAGTTGACCTCTGCACATCCATGACCAGTGTGTGTAATTGCCTCCTGCAGGGCAGCTCTCTCAAGTGGGACGGCAATTCTACAACACAGACATCGAAGTGGAAATCTTGTCTAAAGAAGAAACCGAGAAAATGACGTATGTGGTATGTACTCATGCCAAAGTCAAGTATGAGCTGTGGGGCGCCTGACCTTCACCTTGTGTCAGTTCTATCAGCGTGGAAACGATTCCATCATCTTCGATGAGACGCCAGGCGCAGTTCTTGTTTACACTCAGACAGCAAGTGTTTATTGAATGTAGATAAGTGTTTATTGGGATGGGACTCTGGGTAAACTCACAATTTACAGTAGGACATATCTGACATGTGCTACCTGGTGATATCTGGTTTCACACTATTTAGCATCAGGAAACATCAGCTTCATTCTGTTTGTTTTTGTATTTGATATATTCCAGACTGACAAAAACGCATATTTTCATGAACCTACCTAAAACACCTACTTTCATGAGGGTTATAACGCTCAGTTTACGTCAAAACTGTTTTGCAAAGGGGGGGGGGGCAGCGTGTGCATGTGGGAAAATGTGGAAGCAAAGTTTTTCTTTACTCCGAGTGCCCATAAAGCAGCGATTTATTTTTGGCTGGACTGCAGAAGCAACGAGTGAGTGAGTGAGGCGACCAAATTTCAGGATTGGTCAGACAGTCGTTACTCTGTCCTAATCGGCTGTTGCACCTTCAGAATTAACGATCACTGCGTCACCAGTGGGCATTTTGTCAACTGTGGAGTGAATGCGTGGAGCAGCTGCACTAAGCCAGTCGACCGAAAGCCGAAATCATCTCCACAAGCTGTAAAATAATCACATAGATGTTGCTATAGTGTGATGTGATTGAGACTGTGACCCACCATACATCGTGGAAAGAGACAAATAGACGTTTTTCACTTGAAGTCACATCACATTATCACCGTGAGAGAGCACACACGGGACAGCGAGACCTACAGCGGCACTTCCTGCCTCTCGCTGTAACCACAGCTGCCTAGAGCTGCCTACGAAGAGTCGTAGACAGACGTGTGTTGGCTACTTCCACACATATTTTGGCATTTTTTAAAACTCATATCAGAAACACCATGTCCTACCGCATTACGTTTGGGGTTTTTTTTGGTCCTGTAATGTGGCTTTGTGGGTTGAAATGTCGTATATTTCTCTTCCATATTTAATGTCTGTTACTTTCTACTTTCAGGAAGACTTAATGTCACATGTATTTAATCAAAGTTGTTTAAGTCATTCTCACTTTGCTTTGCTAAGTTGACATTAGCTTATTACTAAAGCAGCACATCAAATTGTTCTTGTGGGAAAAGTATGAATCCCCAGAGTGTCTATAGAGACCAAAATAAAGAAAGGTACATCAAAGTCAGGCATTACCACGCAGAGTGCTCGAAATGCTGTTGAATGCGCATGAAATATCATGTGTTCTTTTCTGGCCAATTTGTAAGCACAAGATACAATTTGTTCCCGTGCTTTCTGGTTAAGTTGTGCACGCCAGATAAGCTTATATAAGGAGAATTAGCACAACAGGATGTGGCTTTTAAATCCTCTAATCTACTTGAGATGAAACAACTCCATTACAAACATCGAGGTAATGTACAGCGCCTCCGAGCAAAGAAATGAGTGGTTGGGTGTCTGGAATTTTATTAAAATTCAGTGCTCCACATCACCAGTTTCTCCTCCATATCGCCGTAGCTGTCATATGTAATTAAGGCTGTCATCATATGAAAGTGTCCGTGGTTTTATCTCAAGCTGAGGCACATGCTGGCCTTCCATATCTGTACACTTTTCCCTGTTCATAAATTAATGAAAACTTGGTAATGTACCTTGTGCACACACCTTCGCATTATGATTGCTCAAAATAGTGAAGTGCCCCAATGATTTTTTATTTTTTTGGTCACTTCAAGCATCTGTAAAAAAAAAAAAAAAGCCACATGACAAGCATTTTAATGATGATGCCACTAACGGGTTGCATTTGAACATAATGTCACAGCAGATAAAAGAGACCAACTAAACTGAGCTTAAAGTTATAAAAAACTTCATTAAATCAATTTATTTGTTTATTTCATTCACTGACCAAACAAAGCAATTTAAATGTTAATTAAAAATCTCAGATTTTGAATAAAAAGGAGCAGAAAGAAAAATAATCTTATATAGTCTGCCCCTCTTTCAAAAGACATTAATTAACAAAGCAAATAATTCTTTTTTTTTTTTCAATTACACTGAAATTAAAATGACTAACACAGCCACTCACAATCCTCCACTAGTTCCTTGGTTACAATTCATTTTCTGAGAAGCTCACAAAATGATTTTTTAACAACATTTGTTGAGATTGTCCCATGAACTGATTCCTTTCACCGTAATGCAACGCTCCATCAATTTGATTCTGATTCTGCGGTTTTAAAACGTCTCTGATTCCTTTGAAGTTTTAATGACTTATTATTTTATTTTTTATTTTTTAATTCTTTTCTGGATGTTGGCAGGAAAAGTTTTCTTATGAGCTTTGTACATAATTTGTAGAATATTCTTGTCTACTAGTTCATGGAAAACAACTTTAACTGAATGAATAGTGGATTTGATGGATCTCTATATCAACTGATCTATAATTTTATGTTAAATATCTTGGTTATTAACTGCAGATGAGAAAAAAATATACCAAACTATTTTTCGTACTTTGACAAAAACCTTAAATTTCACACCATTTGACTTGTACTTCAGTAGTTTAATGAACTTGCTTCTGCTTGTCCAGGTTTATAAGATGAACTTCGATAATGCTGCCTTCAAACACCGCATGCCCCAGCAGAAGACGGCACCGAGCTACGAGAAGCTGCCAATGAAGCGAGGCATCTTTTTTGATATGTTCCCTTTCAGTGTTATTTTCCGCCGGGACATGACCATGTACCGCATCGGTGACGGCCTCAAGGAGGTCTTTTCTGACCTCCAGGGCAAGAAGGTCAACGAGGAGTTCACTCTCGTTCGGCCCATGCTGGAGTTTAGCTGGGATAACGTGAGTTTAGACATGATTACTTTAGAAAATGTGAAATTTTTCTTGTGATTTTGGTAAAAATCGAATTTCCTTACGGAACTTAAATCACTGCATCACTTATAAAGCTGCAAAAATGTTTCTGCTGACACTGATCAGATCTACACCCATTTGAACAATGTGTTCGAGCTGCTGTCTAAAGCCGTCGTGGAGAGCAAGCAGAAGGTCAACATCCCCAAACTGAGCAAAGAGGAGCCGGAGGAGAAGGAGGAGAGTGAGAAAGCAAAGAGTGAAGAAGAGAGAGGTACATGTCTTTCCATTTCAATCATTTAGTTCACTTCAAATGCATAATGCATGAAAAGGGGTTCATTTCGAATGGATGGGTTCAAAAAAATGTCCATCTGCTCAATGCACTCCCTCATTTTCTGTCAAGGTTATTGTTTCTGGCCAGAGCAAAGTAAAATATTCATAATAAATCCAGGCGGACTTGAATATCAAACTGATTGAAGAGCAAAACCTCTATCCTCAAAGCACATACAAAAACCTGTCACCCCAAAGCTAATATGAACTGAGCTTACCAATGCATGAAAAGAACACGCTCTCATCCTGTAGTTAGCAATAATACATTATGCAACCTTTCAATCTCCTTAGAGCAGCAAAGAAAACAATTCAGTGACCAACATATAAACTCTGACCGCAACATCAAAGACCGCATGGAAAACTATCAATCTGTCTCGGAAACTTTTGTACCAAGTGCGCCTCTTTTTCTAAACTGCAGTCGCTTTTACATTAAGATTATTCAAATCTGAAAATTTCTTTTTAAAGTGAGATATAAAAATGATAATTTACCTTTAAGTTTTAGATATTACTCTGTCAGTTATTCGCAATCTCATGACTGTCCAAACAGATACACCAAGAGTCTTCATCATCCTCGGCCTAAAGCACCAAGCGGTCACTTAGATCACCAAAAAATGTCCTGCTGTCAAAAACATTTGATTTGAAGCAATAAGGATAACTCCTCATTACTATTGTTCATTTAAAGTTTTATAGCTTTTCTGATCCTCTCTGAGCAAAAAAAACATACTCGGCTTTTATAGTTTTGTAGCTGCTTTTCTGCATTTTTAACAATAACTTTTAACTTATTTTGTCTGTCAGATGTTTATTATTTGAAATGTGTTGTTGGTTTTGTAAGCTTGTGTTTTACCTTTAGTATGTTTTGGTGTGGTTTTCTGATAAACTTTAGAGGAAACACATACAGTCAGACTGAGTGGAAAAACATCTGTCAACGTACCTGAGTTTAGCAGGGAAACAGCCAAACCAGGAATATAACAAACGATTACTTGGTTAAATTAACAGCAGATGGACTTGACAGCGATTGTTACGACTTACCAAAGCACCAGTGGTCCACCAACATTGACAGTCAGCCAGACTTCAGGTTTCCTGACATTTATTGTTAGGCTACATGATTTTGATGCAGAGAAAATACACATAGCTTAAGGGCATACAAAAGTCTGGATGTCAGCCACCCACAAGGACGCTAATAAACACAATTTCAACACACTTTATAGAAAGTTTTGTGATAGAAAGTGATCTGTTAACTGTCCAAACTTGCTTTGTGGAGCAGCATTGCCCCCTAAGAAAGGAAAACTAGGTTTGTCTTGGCTGTTATGTTATCTTAACACTCCCCATTTGCAGTGTTGGGGAGAAACTAGTTACATATCATGAAATTATGTAATTAAATCACAGAATAAATGAAACTTTGATCAGTTACAGTTACTGAGAAAGAATGTGTATTTAGCCTAAATTGCCTAAATTACACTTGCTTTTGAAAATATTAAGGATCACAAAGGGGGCTAAATCTGAATATTTTCTGTAAAAAGCTTAGGCTACATGTTGAATAATCATTTTGTTGCCTTGCATGTTTTTGTTGTGCACAGTGCTTCTTTTGTCATTTCCAGTCGAGGCCGTTTAGACGCTCCGATGCGTTTGATTGGTTCTCTTGATTGAATTTGCAGCACCCAGCGTGTGCCTTTAACACTGCCTGGTTTAAACAACCAGTTGAAAACATTCATTAGAGATTTAGAGAAGTAATCAAAAAGTAATTAAATGTAATGTTACATTACTTTGATAAAGTAATTGAGATACGTACATTACTTATTACATTTAAAATAGGATAACTAGTAATCTGTAACCTATTACATTTCCAAAGTTACCTTCCCAACCCTGACCCATTTGTTTGTAAAACACAAGGCTCATCATCATGGATGCTTTTTAATAAATGCCAACAAAAACTTTACAGCTCCACAGAATAGGAGTTCAGGTATGACTCTACCCAAAAATCAATCTGGCTATTCCAAATCCACGTTACTCTGATGTTAATGTTGTTTCTGCGAATTGCAGTGATCCATTTGCTTCTTCTCTCTGTAGCTTTCGGCAGTTTGTAAAAAACATCTCTGACTTTTGCCAAATATGTGTGTGTGCAGTCAATCACACAACAGCTCTTTCTCATTTTAATGTATTTTCTTGTGTGTTTGTCAGCACACAACTGTACGCTAACGCTGCCACGCGATGTCTTTCTGACGCTCAGTGGGCGTTGCTGCGGTCCATACCCTCTAATTCAGGTTTCTTCAAGACCCTCACGCATCTTTTTTTCCCCGTTTTTTATATTTCTTTCTTGTGTTTTAACTTAATGTGTGAAATGAAAGCAACGACACAAAGAACATTTCAACTGACAGTCACAGTTTGGTGAGGTTAAAGCGCCAAAACTACTGGTAAGTTTTAGGAAAAATCATTTTTGGCTAAAAAATAAGTACATAATATACATAAGTAAGCCAGTATGTTTCATATTTGATTTTACCTTATGTGTTATGTAGGTGAGATAAGTGAAGTATGTTGTTAACGGGGGCAGCCTGGTAGCACAGTCAGTGGAGCGGGCACTGCATGTACAGAGGTCGTGTCCTCACTGCAGCGAACCTGGGTTCGATTCCAGCCTGCAGCCACGTGCTGCATGTCATTTTCCTCTCTCCCCCATTTTCTGTCCACTCTTTAGCTGCCCTATCAAGAATAAAGGCAGAAAAGCTCCCCAAAAAACAAAGCAAAAAAAAAAAAAAAAAGTAATTACGTACACCCTCACATCCTCCATGCCACTCTTTAGATTACATTCTTCCTGCGCTCCCGTAATTATCGCCCCCTGCTGGCGCTGCACCTTCATACATGTGCGAACTTCACACCTAAACGAGGCAGAACGTGACAGACTATCCTCCAGTGGATCAGCGGGTTTATGAGACACTTTGGCGTGAGACCTGGCTGCACAACACTGCATCTAAATTGATTTTGTGAAGAGAAATATGTATTGTAAGTCAATGCCTCAAGAATACTGATTAGAGCTAAACAAGTAGCCAGCAGCTCAATGAATTTGTTTCCTAAATATTTCTGAAAAAGAA
>JAQLOL010000025.1:2479695-2496694 GCA_029783665.1 Naso thynnoides | reverse complement strand
GAAAAGAAATGACACAAAGATTATTTTGCAGAGTATTGCCAAGAATGTAATTATTTCACGGGGGAATGAGTGACAAAAACCATTTTGTATTCATTTGAACATTTGCAAGAACTTTGCAAGAGGCAAATGAGCATAATCCAGAACATTACCATCGGCAGACACGAGAGCAAAACTTATAACAAGGTGATGAATTCTTGTATAACACTGCCTATCTCTGCTATCGACTGACTGTGATTGAAATTCACTGCACCATCTTCGCTGCCTTCGCTACCTCACACCCTGTTTCATTCTGTCATCTATCCTCTCATTGTCTCTGCTGCTTTCCCTCCATCAGAGCCAAAGGCAGTGGAAGAGATGAAGGGCACAGACCAAGAGTACAGCAGCACTCTCACCCAATACAACAGCTCTGCAAACTCTGGAGGGGAAGATATTGAACTGCTGGCTTTCCAGACAGTCACCGGTCAGAACGAATTCACACCCATGTGTCTGATTTGTGTTTAACAAGGACACTTTCATGTCAATTATCAGTTTTATATCAAAGGTCAATTGTTTGAAGAGAATGAAGGCTCCAAACACCGATGGTATTTGACTTCCTAATTCTAGAAATCAATTTTCACTTCTTGCTACCATGTTTTTAACTGCCACAATCCTGTTGACTTTATGATTATTTCAGGAAAGTGTAGTGAGACCATCTTTGAGGACATGCGGGAGCCTCCAAAGAAACCTCTGCACCTGAAGGGTCAGATGAAGTATGTCCCTCAGTGGGACTCCCTCATCTTCCTTGGGACACCTATGTAAGATTACAGCCAACAGATGACAATGTTAAAAGGGGACATGTTATACTCATTTTTGGGTATTATTTCATTTTGATTTTGAGCTCCTATAGAGCAGCTAGACACAACTGAGCAAACAGTAAAGTCTGTAGATCTTCAGAAAACGGACTCGCGCTCTCTGTTGTCCTTGTATTTTCTGCATTCTCTCAAAACGGTCTGTGTAAGCGTACTCCTCCCCCTTTCCCTCCTAAGTGCACGCCTCAGCATTCAGCTGTACTCACAACTCCTTTTGTCTGATGTTTAACCTAAATAAGCGCAGCTAGGACATCGATAAAACGTTAATCACAGCTTGCGCCTCTGACTCTACAACACAACAAAGTAACGTGGAAACAGCGCCGTCCTTTAGCGGCAGTTTGGCTGTTAATTCAGCTCATGTGCTCATATTGAGGAAGTAAATAAAACCACATGGAATAAATCCACAAGACGCAAAACGCAAACACAACAAAGTCAACTGTCCTTCATCTTCCCGCCAAGAAAAAAAGAGGAAGAAAAAAAAAACTTTATTGGAGCTACCTTGAACATAGTGCTGACAGTAATCCCTGAAGCAGAGAACAGAGCAGCAGTGTCTAAGTGGAGCAAGGGAGGGGGTGGGCACAGTGATGTGTGCTATAAAAAAGTCCAGCACGCATAAACATCACTGGAAAAACACTGTTAAAAAAAATCACTGGAAAACACAGCGTGCGGAGCCGACTCAAACAGCCTGCAGGGCTCGCTTCCAAATGCACTTCAGCTGCATGTTTGATTTGGTCTAATTATCCACGTTATTCATGACACAACTAATAATAGGAATTTAACAAAGCAGGAGAACTGCATTGCTTTTAAAACGAGAAACTCGGGGTCACAGAGCATTGAGTTTGAAATGACTCCTGTGTGTTATTGTGCTGAGTTAATGCAGTGGAAATTAATTGCTGAATTTACCGTGTGAACCATCACACTGCAAGTAGGTTTCTTGTGCCCCTGGCCAATTTGGGACAAGGATTTAAATGTTACCAGCCACTTAAAACTAATTAAGATTTTTTTTTCTTTAAATTTTATTTATTTATTTGTTTGTTTGTTTGTTTATTAATATTGGCACTTATCTGAAAAGTCCTGGCAATTTAAAGAGTAACTTAACCCTTAAACCACTTTTTCCAGCTGAAAACTGAGGCTAAGAAGTAATTAGTAATGTTGTTGATCGATTGTGGTCTTGACATTTTGACATTTTAGTAAAAATTAACTGACTTTTCCATATTCCGTCATAAATGCGTGTAGTGACTGCCATCTACTGGTTGAAACACTGCTACTGTAAGGCAACTTTTTAATGCATTTTCATTGGTTGATAAGGTGAAACGTGATGTCACAGGTGCTATCCTCAGGCTGGGACCAATTGCCAGGAAACCAGAGGATTCTAGATGCATTTTTTTAATTTTAAGTGATGAGGTACTTCAGCCAGAAAGTTACTTTAATGTTAACTGCATCACAGTGCTCAGGTAGATCAGTGTGTTGACCAGTCAGAATGTGAAACTGAAAACTGAACCCGCCGCCCCCCTTTTTTTTAAACTGCACTTGCGTTGCGGTGCTCTCTAATTTCTTTAGGTAGTGTCAGTTGTTGACTCTGTATTTGATACTAAATAGTTTGACTAAAATAGAATTTCCTGTTTTTCATATCTAACTTTGGAGATCATAACACATATGCTAAATTCGTGAAGTAATTCACACAGTTTTGATTGTCTTCCCTTTATCAGTTTATGTATCTTTCTTTCTTCTCCTTATTCCTGCAGCATAGAGACAGTGGAGGACATGATAAAGATGGGTGTGTATGTGAATGATCTCAACCTGCACGACTCCAGCAGAGAGCTCATTTTGGCTGGGACACAACAGTCGGCTGAACTGCAGCTGGCCCTTGATCAGGTCAAAACTGAATCCTCAGTCTCCTGATAAAGAGTATCATGCTAACAAAGCGGACTTATGTTCAATGGGGAAACACAATAGTACAAAATTACAGACCATGGGAGCAGTTTGTGGTGGTTAATGTTGAATTATTAAATGTACTGTAAAGAGACTGGTCTGATTCAATGTAGAGGTCACATCATATGATATGCTTGAGTGCATAAAATGTAAGAGCTGCCGGTTCTCTCAATGAAATAGCCCAATCAGGTGAGCCCAGGTGAAAGCTCTGCTCCTCTATTGATTATACGTACCAATTAAATCCACTTCAGTCATGCAGGAGATGTGGATTAAGAGGATTAAAGAAGGCAAAGAGGGGTTTTTGAGCTTCACAAGAGGTGAGAATGCAACTGTAGACTCTTGTGTCCCGTTTCTGATCCTCTAGGAGCAACAAAAATACGCTCAGCTGCAGGAAATCATCAAAAAGCTGGACGAAGAGAAGAAGAGAGGAGATTCTTTGCTGTATGCTATGATCCCTAAAGCTGTGGCCGACCGCCTCAGGAAGGGGATCACTGCACTGGAGACATGCCAGGTACAGGACAGAACTGTTAAGATGTATAGTGGTATTTGATACACCAGCCAATTTTAAGAAATCGGGTTCTGAAAAATGCTCAAGTGATGCCTTGAGACATCTTTGCACATTTGGTTCTGCTATCTGAATAATACATACTGTATAATGTTAATCTATATAAATAATAGAACCAATTATTCTCAAAGGAAGTGCAGGTCTCACATTTCAAGTTCTTTCAGTTCCATCAACCCACTCCAGGTGGAGGTCGGTGGTTAGCTGTGCAACAATGCCCGTAGTTTGGCACTGAGCCTCATGAAATGTGACTGGCATTTTCTGACAAGCAAAATGAGAAGCTTGCAACTAGCAGAAAAAAAAAAAGTTGGGCTTTGGTTGCTGCAGTTGTCTGAGTAAGGAGAAAAGACAAGCGACAACAATATTTAGCAAATACTGGAGCAAAGTTGGGAGATTTGATGTATTTATGATCTGTAACATGAAATAAATTTACAAAAAAAATACGCGCTAAAAGCACTTAATTCCAACATGGTGCAAAGATGGTGAAGACAGGAGTAAAGGTAAAGGAGAAGATAAGGGACATGCACAACCATAGAGTGCCTTAATTCAGAAAAAATATGAATGGTTGTCAATGGAGAGGAACAAAATATTTTTTAAACCTGTTTGGCTTGTGCCCTGAATTAGACATATGATGATTGGCAATTAAAAATATACATATATGTGAAGAGGGTCAAATTTTGTTGTCAAACAGTAAAGTAAAAAAACATTTTTTTATAAGATCTCTCAGTAAACTACATGTCTCGTTTCGCACAATTTATGTCAGCCATACAAACATGACTGTCAGCTTGGTGGAATTCACAGCGTTTTACCAGGATGAGGGGAGAAGTTTTTAAAAAAAAGGTGAAAACATTATAAAATGGGTAACGCTGAGAGCTGCAGATAGTCGAAGGGGGAGGCAGTTGGTTCCATGAGTCAGAGGAGGGACAAAATTGTATTGTCAGTTGTTGCCTTTATGATTACGAATTTTCACAAGTTTATACGTCAACCGTTTGACAACAAACACAGACTTTCTTCACATGAAAAATTAGCATTTAAATTGACAAACATCATATGTGTAATTCAGGGCACAAGTAAAACAGGATCAGAAAATAATTTTCCTTTCCTAACTGACTACCACTCAAATTTTTTCCATACTAAGGTTCGATAGGGTCCACAGGAAGAGGCGTGACTGAGGCACTCTACAATTTAAATATGTCTACCTATCTTAAATAAAATAAAGACATATGGATAAAATATATGTGAAAACATACAAAAAACAGAATGTCAACACACACACAACAAAAAAACAACAACTAAATATGTCAATAACGGGATTTTGGCACCTGGTGAGTCCACAGATGTTTGCTCACAGTGGTATTAGTATATAGTATAACTTCGTAATTGTTTGCATCGCAGGTTTTCCCAGATGTGACCATCCTGTTTAGCGACGTAGTCAAGTTCAATGAGATCTGCATCCACATCACGCCCATGCAGGTGGTGGATATGCTCAATGAGATCTACATCGTCTTTGACACATTGAGCGAGAAGCACAACGTCTACAAGGTCAGCCCAAGAAAGGCGCACAGCCTGACGAATCTGCGTATGATTCAGTTCAGCTTGTCTTGTGGTATTTTGAAGTATATCTTTGACAATTTGTGGGTTACGGTCATGCCTTGTTGCCTGCTAATGCTTTAATTCTTTTTTAAGCTCTTTACTGAACTGTTAGGAAAACTTTTTACCAGTCTAATTTTTAAGTAAACATGTACTATATTTGAACATGTCAGACTTTTCACTTTATTTTGAAGAACAAACACAAAGAATTCTAGTGTGTATAGGTCTGTGCACACACATGGAAAATACACTGATAAAGTTGAATTTGTAACATACAAGTTAAAAAATTCTATTTATTGCCTAATCACAACATGGTAACTCTGCTCTCTGTCCAGGTGGAGACGATTCGTGATGCCTACATGGTGGTGGCAGGCGTGCCCAACAAGACCACCTTTCACGCGCACCATATCTGTGACATGGCCCTGGACATGCTGAGCTCCATAGACCACCTTAAAGACCCCTCCACAGGAGATAACATCCAGATCAGAGTCGGTGAGGAGCAGTACAGCTGGCAGCCATGATAAGGCACCAGGATCACTCTGTAGCTATTTTGCTTGTTGCTGGACATCAGGAGGTCACAGCACACAGTCAGTCACCCATCACTCCCTCTGAACAGGCAGGGATTCAGCGTTTTGATCCCAGTACCTTTCCAGATTGGGCTTTTCATCCAATTTTATTGGACAGTGCCAAAAATATAATCTCAGGACCCTTGGAGCACAACATAAAGATTTTTTTTTACCTCAAACAGAGGATCCAGATCACACAGATCACACACAGATCAAGACAATGAAGCCTTATTGTCACAAGGGGTGCTGGGGCCAGACTAAAATTCACTTTTTTCTGCTAGAATGTTCACTGTGTCATATTAGGCGATTACACAGTCATAAATCCTCGCCGTGTCGTGGCCGAGACACATGACTGACTACATGTTGCCCCCTGATCAATCGCTGTTTGCAATTCAGGATGTGCGTGACGTCACCGGCAAGGAAGCGCTCGCTACTGACTACTACTGACAAGCTGTCGTGGGAAGTAAACAAAAAAATCAAACATGCTAGCCTTTCTGTCGTGAGGTCATGAGGCGTTCTAGATCCTCACTGATCCTTTCCAAGCCTACTTGACGCCCCACATCTTCAAAGTCGGACTATTGTCAGGCTGATTTCATGTAGTCTGACCCCGCCATGAGATTATAACTAAAAACCCCTTTGAAGACAAAGGACTTTCCAATTATGGGACATGTTTTTATCACTTGTATATATCTATCTGTATTTAAGATTTAGGTGAATAAAGTCTAATTAAATACTTTAAAACTGAAATACTACATAATCTATGACTTGTCATCCACAAGTGGCGATTAATATTTTCTGTGGCAAACATAATGAACTTAACGAGGGTAATTGATAAAAATTAGTCATGAGGCTGCATTAGAGACCAGGTAACTACTAAGAGCAGACCTCTGAGGGACACACAAAGTCAGGAGGTAAACATGTACTAAACATATATTCATCAATCTATTCTGTAAACTGTTCATGCTGTCAGCTTAACGGACGGCTAAAACGTCGTCCTATAACAGTTTCTCAATTTTAATGCTCAAGCCCGAAGGAAAAAATGCTTTCTGATCCAAAAAAACAAAAAGAAAAGAAAAAAGAATAAAAATACTTCCAGTCAGCGCCAGAGAGCAACTGTTGAGTCATAAGCATTTCTCTACAACCCTGCCGCTCCTTCGCAAATATTTATTAAGTAGAGTCATAGTGACAGTAATGTTTTTTAAACTGCTGTAGCTTTGAGGTAGAATATAAACCAATATAACAAATTTTTTTTATGTTTGAATTGTATTTTTCACTCTAGATTACAGAAAGAAAAACATTTTTATCTGCAGGTTGCAGTTTGGACCCTTTCTGTTTTCACTTTTGTCTGTTTATAATTAGAGCTTTGAAATTTAAGGGGCCGAAGAAAAGTTGTTTACATGATGAGTGATGAAGAGTGCAAGCTAAATGACTACTGGAAATGTAAACTAGTGTGTGTTTATGAAACAAAATTCAGAACTGCTGTGGAAAAAATGCCTCTTATATGAAGCTTAAACAAAACATAAATGTGGGAATTTTATGCCATTATTTTGCAACGCAGAATGAAGCGGCGTTGTTGTTCGGCTGTTAAGCCGGGTGTTGCGGTCGTAGCAGAGCCGTAGCAACGTTAGAGTAAAAAAGCAGGATGCCGTTGCCCCAGAAGCAGAAGCTGTTGTGTTACATTCCCCAACTGTTTTGATTCCAGAAAGTGTGCGTGATTTCTCAAAAGCACGCTGGGAAAGCATCATGACGGTGTTGTTTCGTTCTGTGCAAAGAAGTTAAGTTAAGGCTCCTCCTTCCAGTCATATTGTTGGATCTCTATTTTTACAACCGGTTATGAATTTAGGCAGTTTCTAAATGATTCGGCTCATGGTTGGTTCGGTAAAGTGCTTTTCCTCTTCCAGGTATTCACTCAGGTATGGTGGTGGCTGGCGTGGTCGGTCTGAAGATGCCTCGCTACTGTCTGTTTGGCGACACTGTGAACACAGCCTCGAGGATGGAGAGCAACGGAGTGGTGACTACACTAACATATTTAACAACTCATCATCCACTAAATGTGCTAAATAGCCCCTGGCAGCGGAATAATTTATGGTTTCCCCAAGTTGAATTCACTTAGATTAGTACAGAAAGCCATTTTCTGTCCAATGATGGCATTCGGCTTGCTGCTTTCTAGTTAATGGAACAGACTAATTACTTCATTTGCTTTTCATTAAGTACAGTAATATACGTTAATTTCATGTATGGCAGAAAATCTGTTATATGATGAAAAGAAAATTATAAAGAGGGGAGTTTGCATATCCACTCACATGAAATGAACTCGTACTTTAGAGTCCGGCGACTGAAATATTTCGACTCCCCTTTGACGATTCAGGACAGATGGAGTTTGTATTTCAATACTCAGCTTTAGCAGCAGTTTTCTGTACGTGTCTGTCTGAGCAGGGCATGCAGATACACATCAGTCAGACCACCAAAGACCACCTGGAACATGAGCCGTACATCATAGAAGAGAGGGGAAAAATCTTTGTAAAGGTGAGGGGTTAAAATCAACCATCAACACAAACCCTTTTCTCGTCTTAGATATTTTTCTCCACGAAACTGTGGCATCTCACCCACCATCAAGTGATTGAGTTGGACATTATGATTAATACCTTACATGTCAGGATTTGGCAGTCTAATAACCGTAATACTTAAATCACTTAAATCCAAGATGAAGTGTGTAATTTGAAAAATGGGAACGCCTTGATTTGCTGGGAGACCAGCAGTTAAGTATCACTAAAAATACTCACAAGCTTGAGAGATTTCGGAATATTTCGGGGAAAGGGCTTTCACGATGTCACACTTTTACAACAAGATCATTCTGGCCATAAAAAAATTAGAATAATGTCACAATATCTATGGATGCTTTTTCTTTTTTTATGACGCATCAGTCAAAATCATCTCAAACTTTACTCACAGTGTGTTTTGTCCCTTTTTGACAAAAAATCATTCACACTCAAAATACGAGTGCAGTGTGTAGAGGTGGAGAATCTGGAACCGTAACTGTATAAAAAGTTGATTTCTTCCTATTTAATGGAGGATGGTAACCAGTGTAGAGGTGCATTACTGCTACCTACTGTGACAAAGTGGGAATAGAAAAAAAAAGTGAGATGATTTAACCCTTGTATGGTAACACTTTATATTAAGGTGCTTGTAATAAGCTTTAATTCATAGTTAATAAGCCACTTATGAGACTTTATAAGATTCTTAGAAACATTAATTAGACTCTACAAGTGTTAATAAAAGCATAATAAACACAGTTATTATTGTTTATAGGACCCTTATAAGCATCTATTAGAAACTTGATAATATATTATATATCTCTAATGAACCTTAATAAGATGTTTATTAACATTAATAATGCTTAATGAGTGTTAATAAAGGTATTAAACGAATTTATTATTGGCTTCTTCTTCTGAATGTGCACGCATTAGACACTTGTTAAGAGTTTATAGACCACTTATCGATGACAACATTACAAACACCTTAATATAAAGTGTTATGCATTGTATTATGTGCATGTTATCATAAGTGTTTTATTAACACAGTATGAATATTTCATTTGAAAATATCAGTTACATTTTAACACCCCTATTTTGGACCCGACCGTCATGTATTTAATATTGATTTGTGAATTTGAGACGAAATGTTCTTTGGAGAATGTGATTATTTCATCGTTTGTGATCTTAACACTTTGTTTTCCAAACACCCTGCAGGGTAAAGGCTACATGAAGACCTACTGGCTGAAGGGGAAGAAAGATCTATCATTTAAGACCCCTGCGGAGCTGCGCTACAGCAGCGAGCAGAAAGATGAGGACAAGAGCTCGACTGGGTGAGTAGACAGAAGGAGAGCAGTCAACACCAAAGAATCACTTTTCCTCTGCACACAGAGCGGACGCAGGATGCCCCCTGTTGATTCAGTCAGAGTTCTGCTCATTGCCCCCTGCAGGACCAGACGGCAAGCAAACTGAGAGGCTGGTTTAGGTGCTTCTGTTTGTGTGAAGGAGTCATGCTGACCAATAAAAAAAAACAAACAAAGTTCTTCATACAAACAGGGCAGTACAACCCATGGGTTACTGAAGCACAGCAAAAAACAAAACAGGGTGAGACAAAACAGAAAACACAGTCCTACAGAAACTTTCAACAGCTGGTTTAGGCTGAAATCAAGTCTTTACGACTGACGATCCACGAAATAAGAAACAATTCCTCCACTTAGCATCATTTAACTTCTTCTCTGTGAAGTTTTTATTGTTTCTAGAATTTTTGAAAAGCTGTGTTGGTGACTGGAAACACAAAAGTGCAAATAAGTGCACTAGTAACGTGCTGATTTCATAAGGAACACATGAAACAACAGCGGTCCAGGGTCAGATTTATTTTCTTGTTTAATGAAAATATGACTGTAAGACTTAATACAAGACTAAATGATTTGTTTAAGATAGTTTTGCAGTATGACCTAAAGGAGAAGTTCCTTTTTTGCACATTAAGCCTTATAATAAGGATATTTTATTTAAGATCATGTACTGTCATTTTGCAGCATTGTTATGAAGAACGGTGCAGTCCTGAGAGCTGGACATCCTTGCTGACATCACTGCTAGCCGAAAACAACAGAAGTGAAGGGGCATTTTAAGTGCTTCAACAATCCATCAAAAAAGGTCGTTTTCGAAGATGAAACCATCGCTGAATGTTTAATAGTGTTCTCTCATGTACCGACGCCGAAACACAAAGTCGAACAGCAGCTAATGAGCCAGAGACAGCTGTTTGTTTGTTTCCTGAAGCAGGTGAAACAGCTCTTCTGGGTTAAAAGCCGATGTTCAACCTCGTGTTTTAGTGTCGGTACATGAGAGGACACCACTGAACATTTGGCGATCGTCTCGTCTTTTAAAGTGACCTTTTTGACGTATTGTTGAGGCACTTGACATGCCTCTAAACCTCCGTTGTTTTCAGCTAGTCAGCAATGAGCTCCAGCTCTCGTGACAGCGTTGTTTGTCATAATTTTGCTGTAGAAGATTGTATATGATTGTAAATATCCTTATTATAAGGCTTAATGTACAAAAAAAAAAAATTCTCCTTGAAGCGTCTTGCAGGAATTTATTCCCATCCACGTAACCACGTAATTAGATAATAGATACGTGATTTTTTTTCACATATTCTGCAAATCGCTGTGAAACTTAAATGATATGTTCACACCTCAGTTCCACAAACACCAACGCCAAGTGCATGGCCTCCAACCTCCACATCACGAACAGTGAGGAGCAAGCTGAGGGGAAGCCGAGCCCCAGTGATCTGCCTCCGGACACCCTGCCTCCACCAGAGGCCGCTAACGAGGCCCCTGCGACTTCCACCGAACCACCAGAAAAGGAAAAAGCCAAAAAGACTAAGAACAACAAGGGGACCTGGTTGGAGGTGCCCCAAGGAAATGCAGTACTGGAGTCTTTGTCGCCTGCTGATGGGCTGGAGAACCCGCGCCCTTTACTCAACAGCAAGAGAAACAGCCTCAGGCAGCAGTACACCAAGCTGCCCACCAACTTGCCCATGCGCAGCGCCGCCTGCTCCATCCTGTGAGCAGATGGCTGAGGTGTGAGATTACAATGTGACTCCAGCATGAGACGAGGGTGCGATGGCGGAAACATCTTTAAAAGTTTAATCAGAGGCCAGACAAAGCAGGCATATCAATATTTCCAGCATTTTCAGTTACCGGCCATCTGCATTTTAAAGCATTTTAAATGTCATGACATCCCAAGAGCTTCATGAGATATCAGCTTTTGTGACATTTTAAGTGACATAGTTTTGAAGTATTTTCGAAACTTAAACTAACTAAACATTTCTCGCTAAAACCCACTTGTATCATGCATTAAAAAAAATTCCCTTCTCTAGTTTTAAGATCATTTTTTAAATATAATTTTAGATCTACAGGTTTCACAACATGCCTTCCTTATTCCTCTTAAAAAGAAAAGAAGAAAAAAAAAGAGGAAGATCCATGTACTCAACACACTAACAGCACATGTAGAGAGAAACGGGACTTCAAAATTATACTACAGGTAATGAAGGCCATGATATCGAGTTAATTTATGACTTTCTTTATGCTATTTACTGTATTATTTTACAGCTGTATAAGCCATTTACAGAGTTGCTGCTACAGGAACTGTTTGAAAATACTGTTTTTGAATATTAAAGTTTTGTTTCAGGGCTTGTATGTTTTTTTTAACGGCGGTGGGAGCTTCCAAAGAAACAAAAACTAATTTCTATGGATGCTACATTTAATTCACTAACAGTAGCTATTATCAGAGGTTGTATTTTATTTGGTTTAAACTAGGCACATGGTAAGTCGGTAGGCATCTGTCTTAAAGAGTTCCTGTTCTAATTTCTGTATGTAACTGACTGCATGTGTTTCACTTTACGATCGAGTTTATTTCTATAAAACTGTATGTACAGCCATTAAACCTGTCACGTTTTCAGTTTTTGTTATTAGGTCTTGACACTCATACTAAATAAAGTGGTTGGTGGTTTCAAAAAGCATCGACCTGCCAAGTTACAGGTGTAACCAAAGTTCACCTGTTTTTGGTTTGCAGCTCATGTGGACCGTCACAGACAATGTCTGCATCGCTGCACGTCACCTTACCGACTGAGGACTGCACTCACAGCAAAATTATCTACAGTTAAAAGCAATTTATCGGAATTAAACTGTAAGTGTACCAGGTCAGCACCGTATCTGTTTGCCCTGTAATTACTGCCACATAAGTCAATTTTATTGATATAGCGTCACTGCCAAATCACAACAAAGTTGTCTGACATAGAGAGTAGGTCTAGACCACACCCTATCATTAAAATATGTTTAATTTATTAGAACCCAGCAAGTGAAAGCAATTCCCCAATGAGCAAGCGCTAGACGACAGTGTTGAGGAAAAGCTTCCTCATAACAGGCAGAAACCCGGGCAGATCCAGACTCAGGGTAGGCGGCGGTCTGACGGCACCAGCTTGGCTGAGAGGGAAAGAGTGGTGTCAGGTGGTGGGGAGAAGGTACAGCAAAGGTCTTTGCCACAAAAATTATTCTAAAACTGGAAACTTGTAAAATAAAGTAGGCTTCGAAATTTGACGCTTCAACACTCAACACTTCATTTGATTTTTTGATAATTTTTCCAAAATATTTTGTTGTTTGGCCACGGCAGAATATGCTGGACTTTTCAACCTTTTTTTTTTTTTTTTAAAGATATTTTTGGGGCTTTCTGTGCCTTTATTTCTGAGACAGGACAGCTGAAGAGTAGACAGGAAACAGAGAAAGAGGGAGAATGACATGCAGAAAAGGGCCACAGCTGGTGGAATCGAACCCATGGCCACTGCGGTGAGGACGCGGCCTCTGTATATGGGGCGCCTGCTCTACCAACCAAACCACCAGGAGCCCCCATTTTTTTCCCCGAGCAATTTGCAAAAAATGGCGTCTTTCATTGTCCTGTTTTGGCCGACCAACAGTCCGAAACCAAAACCTATTCCACGTCCATCATTTAAAACGGAGAATTCTTACATTTGCCGTTTTGTGAGATTGACCGACTGAACAAATTAATCCTCAGTATTTTCTGTTGATGAACAGTTTAACTGAGAAAATAACTGAGAGCTGCAGTCAGGATAGAAATGAAAGAACCCATTTAAATGTTATTCTGACACTGTCAGGTCTTTAAATGGCCACTAGGAGGAGATAGGGTAACCATAAACTGAGGAACTTATGAATTAGATAATAAATCAGAAACTGGTAACATTAATGAGGTATCATCTGGTTCCCAAAGGTCATGAGTTTAAAGAGAGCATGAGTGCAGAACGCACCTAAGCTCAGCAAATCCTCCATCCAATTCAGACTCCAAACCTACAGGCGCAATCTCTGACCACGGTGGTTATGAGGTCAGTTATTCCCGTCTTAGTCATCTGGTGATAACACACTGCCATTATGTGGGTGACTGTATCTGTATGTGTGTGTGTGTGTAAGGCTGGAAGCTGAAGGTCCATGTGATCTTTTAATGAAAGTTAAGTGACATAATTAAAGTTCCTCTCACGATCTCATAACCCAGAGAGGCGAGTTTGTAAGCTGTGTACAGTACGACTGTGAGACAGGTGAGAGCCATTTTAGGACAAGTGGGGCACTTACCCACACACACACACACACACACACACACACACACACAAACACACAGCTCTCACTTGTATGCTCAAACACATACAAGCGGGCGCACACACACACAGATATTCAGCTGTGTTCCCTGCTGATGTTTCCTTTGTGAGATGTCATTACATGATAAAGAGGAAGCCATCAGGAAACCGCTTAAGCACTACTTCCTGTCTGTTGCTAAGGTGACAGACCACATTCTGCAGTTGCAAGTTTGCCACGACTTTACTTGGGTTAATTTCTTGCAGAAGGCCGGGTGGGAAGCAAAACAAGGAGGCAGGTGTGTTTCGGTCTACGCTGCACGCTGGTGGGCTGGTATCCTGTCCAGGCACTCCTCTTAGTCCAGCTGGGTCTCAGCCTCACCTCTAACCTCGACATCTGGCAACAATTAACTTTTGCGAGAGTTCATTGAATGATTTTTTTTTGAACAGCCTGAGCCTCAGCCAAAAGCCCTTCAGCACAGCTGGTTGCCATTCAGATAAACCTACAGATAAACAAACAGTTTGAGAATTGGGGGACACATCCCGATTCTAAATGAATCGTTGAATTCATGTCCGACATTTTGCCAAGTCTGATTGCTCTGTGGTGAACAATACCAGACTCAATATTGCTTGCTCTGGATTGCAGCCTGCACTGCCCTCATCTATACTTACATTTCACCCACTTAATATATAGGACCTAAAAAGGCCAACGAGCTTTATGGCAACCAGCTCAAACAAAGCTTCGTTCATAACTGGGATTTGGGTCTTCAGATTTTATTAGCCTCCTTTGACTCTGAAGCATCTCACTACTTGAACCTTGATATTTATCATAATTTATTATCATGGACAAAGTGCACGAACATTATGTTTTTGCACATTGTGTTTGTCTTTCTACCACACACCCAGTGACAACAGATGTAAATTAGCATGTCTGCTAACTCCAGCTGATGTTTATTAACATGCTCTGTTCCTATCAAAATAATAATAATAATAATTTACATCATTACTATGTCAGTATGTCACATTTAGCTGAGTGATTAATTTTATTTGTCATTTCAACTTAAGTAACATCAGTTAAATAAAATATAATAGCTTCAGGTTCAAACTTATCAGCATCACACGACACGAAATATAATAATTTAGTTTTTAAAAACACTGAAAGCTGATAACATTTTAGTACACATATGGAAGATTGTTCTGTAACTTTAAAACAACAAAAAAGACTAAAAAGGACAACAAATATTGTGCTACAAGCAGATGTAAGAGGTCGACAACACACGGACTTGTGAGACACTGATGCACAGAGCAGCAACACAGTATTTTCTACCGCGGAAACTTTTTGAAACCATAAACTTTCCACCAAAGTGACCACAGGTTGTTAAACATGTTTTGTTTCAGCACAGTCAGTGAGCGGTGACTTCGTGCACGTGTGTGTCAGACGGTGACACACTCCTGGCTCCTCATTGTTTTGATTCTACCTTCAACGAGAGAAACACGGGGAGCGACATGGTGCTCGGCGGCACTGACAGGAGCTGCATTCCAGCGAAGGTGAACACAAAAAAAGGGGTTAAGCCACTCCCTTTTCAACCAGCTGTGTCACTGGATTATTGCTAAATTCTTTCTGGGGTTTTCACTTGTCAGAACAAGCAGAAGCACAACGTCAGCGATACAGAGGAGAGCTGCGAGAGAGACAGACAGATCCAGAGAGAGTGCCAAGGTGTGATGAGCGAGGGCAAAAGAGTTTTGAAGAGCTTGACTTTAAATTTCAGAGGGAAGCATAAGACAGAAGCCGCTAGAGAGAGAGAGAGAGAGAGAAAGAGAAGGAGAGAGAGACACGCTCACACTGAGGGGTGTGTCATAGCTATTAGTTCCTCAAGGAAGTGCAACTCAACATTATCTTAAGGTAGTGTGGCAGCACTGACAGAAGCGCTGCAGGAGGTCTGTTTTTTTGTTGTTCTGGCTCTACTTTTGGTTCAGATGAAGGGATCTCATTAAATCAACCGGCCTGTGCTGTCAACTTGATATCTGACACAGACAAGGAGGGAGGGGGACTCACAACACACAGGTAAGACACTTCTGCCATGCTCATGTGCCTGTGACAAAAACCCTCTGGGCCCAGATTAGCATTACAACTCTGCTATTTGTTCTTGGGAAAATTAAAAGTATCGGTGACACCAAGAGGGGAAAGACTAAACAGTGATTAAACAGACTGTGTGACTTCTCTCCACTTCCCCATCTCGAGCACTGGTAGGAAGATATTCATGTGCGCTCATACAGTCATGCTGGAACAAGTACAATGACACGCACAGATGTGGCGCTCACACGATGGGAGTTGCTCATCTTAAATCCTGAGGCAGTGGACTTTGTCTCTCTAATTGGCCAACTTTGATTTGAAGCACATTAGGTCAGAGACAAAGTAAAGGAAACCACTCACATTGTAGGACAAATACAGCCTGTGGGCCTGTGCCGATGGTACCCCGCCGTTTCACCAACTGCTGTCTGTTTCGCTTCCTTTTTGAGCCACTGTCGCTGGGTGACTTGGTTGAGCAACGGCAGTTTAGGAGGGTTGTGCAACGTTTGAAGACAAACTGCAATATGCGCTTTTTCAGTATTTCAAAAGACTTCCCTTGTGTTTTAGGAAAAAATTGTGGAGCAATTTTTTTCTGTAAGCAAACGATTTGTCAGAGGAAGAGGGCACCTTTCAAAGTAAATGTGAAACCAACTAAACTTGCAAAACATAGAGATAAATGTGCCACTGAAGGAAAATGAGATTAAGAGTTACAAGCTACGAAACAAGCTAAAGTTAAAGATACACATCTCAACCTTTAGCCCTGCTGCCCCTGCTTCAAAACACACAGCGGAAGTGACACCTCAGCCTGGCACAAAACTCTTCTTGCACAAAAAGCTGCTGCAGTTTTACTGTCACTGTTTATTCCTCTATGGTTCATAACCAGGGGAAAAAATAAAAGGTCTCTAGCAGTTAAGTACAACTTCCCTCGTAGCTCTATGATGGCCTTTAAACAAAAGCCTTCTTGTTTTTATATGACTGAATGGCTTTTCTAGTTTTTGGGGTTTTTTTTTTTTGGAACATTCTTATTGTTCAACCTGATCAAAGGCTGCGGGCAGCTAAAAGAGTCCTGACTCTGTCCTCTCAGTCTCATCAGGTACAACTCAATCTATTGGCTAAGCTCCAAGCCTGCTGCTGAAAGTCAGTGAGGACATTCATCTGTCGAGCTCATTGTAACGAGGCCCCCGCTGCACTCTAATATCACTACAAGACACATTCAGTTAAAAAGGGCTTTGTGAATCCCCCTATAAGCCCCGCAAGTGGATTT
>JAQLOL010000025.1:2464304-2479595 GCA_029783665.1 Naso thynnoides | reverse complement strand
GATTTATTATCATACTAACACACAAACACATGCTAATACATGTGCTAATATGCAAATACACACAAAGCAAAAAAAGGGAGTCAGTCTATTTGCAAAAAGATCACGAGAAAAACAACCTGAAACGTGACTTTTTCTCAAAATTGCACATGAGCCATGTGCTAACAAGTTTATACATGAACTCAAACACTGGGGCTGTAGTCATCTGAGGAATGCTAAATATTTACCTCTCCTGCCTGCCCGAATGGCTTCACCAATCAGCTTTCTCTCTTTGACTGTCCATTAACCTGAAGTTTAAAGATTCCTTCCCGCCTGGCCATTATAGTAATGCTGACGCCAGGCACAACCATCAAAACCACAGTGTGCACTATTTTTTGAAATTTTGTTCTTCCAGCAGTATCAGTATTAAGTCTCATTTAGAATGTGGGCGCTTGCCAGTTCAGTTCAGCATTTGGGAGGGAAACAAACACTTGAACACGTAATGCAGTCACTGCCTGGGTGAATGTCGCCAACAAAGCGATGCTTAAAACTCCTCTTCAATACATCTGCATCAGAAAATTGATGCTCAACAATCACAGGGTCCTCCAAGTGACTGAATAAACGGTGTCCATTACAGAAAAGTGTTTTCATGGCAATGAGCTGCTGCAACACGAAAATATTTCAGCACTCTCCAAACGCCCAACCCACGTTAGAACGGCAAAAAATAAACAATGTAGATGCACAAAAGGCCAAGAAGCCAACAGTCTCCAGCTGTGGTGTTACATTACACAATGTGAAATACTGGCTGATGACTATGCACTGTGCATGTCTCTCAAATCCCTCTAGTCTTTTTAGCAAATAAATGAGATTGAAGCATGAATCTGAAATAGCTATCACGCTGCTCCACTTCCATTATCACCGTTCAGGGAAATTAATCTAATGAATGTTCTTTAATTCCCCACAGGGAGCCCAACGCTTTTGTAACAAAGCGAGCTATTAGAAATGTGACACTTCTTCAAAACGAATGGTTGTGCATATAAAATGGAACCCAGTGAGATATCCTATAAAAGTGACTGTTTGCTTATTATTGATGCTGCAGCTGGGATTGGGGTGCACGCCAGGGACGGGGAGAGTCAGAGTGAGTGCTGCCTATTTGCATGATATGATCATTAAGTGACTGGATCACTTTTTTTCGTCATTAGAGAGCTCTGAACTTGTTTGCTGACTGTGCATGACTGGAGACGGACAGCGAGATTGTCACCATTTGAATAACGCGTCCATTATGTACAAACATTAAAGCAGCCATCATGCGCTGGCATAACTGGCATCTTAACGATGCTAATGCAGGTTTCACTGACACATTGGCTGCTGTTTTTTTGCAAAGGCAGACCCCAGGAAAGCCTATACGGCAGCCGTTGCATTTTGGGCGCTCGCTTTCGGGTCCTGCTACACCACTGATGCAATCTGGAAACAGCAGGCATAGACTTGCCTCAGCTATGCAGCCTACCTGCTCCTCTCAAATACTTGTCCACACAGGCCAGAGGGGGATTTGTGTGGAAAGTTACACTGAAAGATGCTCAGTAACTCTTACAGGCCTGTTTGCACACTCCGGGGCTTTACATGTATAAATGTATAGTCGACTGGAACACAGGAAGTAGTAAAGGATAAACGGCAGTCTCAGTGGCACTGATGCATGCAAAGTTGCTGTATGTCTTTGTTGATTCTGTCTCGCCTAGCTCGAATACTCTGGATTAAACTGAAGCAAGTGTTAAGCATTTAAATTGCACTGAAATCATACTTAGTGTGTTTGTGGGTTGGTGATATATAGGATTTCAACATGAAGCCTAATTATTCTACTGGGACACATACTATTTGTTTTGTCTGTTGCAAGAGTCACTTTACACTGATCCTTACAATCTTTGTTATTGTGTTGGTGTGGAAATCTAATCTTATTTGTTCACTGGACTAATAAGGACATCAGCTGAATAAATGCAGATTTCTTCTCTCGGCGATTCATTCCAAGTCATCCTGTTTTTGGAGAGATTAGGGGAAAATTGAATGTAATTAAAAAGGAATTAATTCAAACTGTGTTGACAATCAAAGACAAACAGTGGATTTTGTCATTGTGTCGTAGCATGCTGTATGCATGCTAATGACCCCCCTGGGGGTTTCTCTGTGATGGATGTTAGGTGTGGTTAAAATCTCAAAGGAGAAATTAAAAGTCTCTGTGGAGTTTCTTCCATGGTTCTTTTCCCTTTGGCATCATATGTGCATGTCAGACACAAAAACAAAACTCTGCAACTAGCATAACATGAAAACAGAGCTTTTAAGTTGGACATTGTTTTTTTTATGTCTGGTCATTTTGCATTCTGGGAATACTGATTAAATTTTTGAATGTATAAATATTTAGGTTTGAATAGTTATTTAAAGTTGCAGTAGGTAACTTCTGCCTACAAGCTAGCAAGCTAACGTTAGCTGTAGCACGAGACACATTGGGTAACAATACTGCAGCAGCCGTTTGCACTGGCTCACTTTTCTTTTGTTTTTTTGTCACTTTTTCTTTGAAGTCCAGTTTGAACCAAGACCACACGGTTATAGGAAAATTTGCAGCAGAGTAATCTAGTGTGTCTCACCTCAAGCTTGAGCCAACTGACCTGCCGTCAAGACGTGCAGCATAGACCAGACAATCAGGACAGAGTACAGAGAACACAGGGCTTATTGGAGACCAATTTCGCTGCGAGTGGTGTCAGTTTTCAATCACCATTACACTGTGTAATCAGGTTATGCATCACAAGGACACAGTTCAGCCGAAAAAGTTGTCTAGTTTCACTTTAAATGATGTATGAAAAAGTGTGTGAATGAGTGGCAACCTGAAGGTTAGAGAGTCAAGGTAATTACTGGAGGTTTCAAAGCCCCCAAGGACTGGGAAATCAAGTGAACAGAAGTGAACATGTGCCCGTCCGAGCCTCCGTAGCAACAAACAGTCGGCCCATGTGCATGGCACTTAGCCTTCAGCTACTCCACTAAAGCTCCTTGTCTGGTAGTAAAAGGCTAAAGTGCACTGCAAAGCAATGAACAGGTGTCAAAATGTACTTCCTCCTCATTCAAGGCTGCGTCTGTAAATATCTTCATTATTTTTAGTCAGTTACAAAACTCCTTCTGCATTCTGCACTTTAGTTCCTGCGATGAGGTGAAAAGGACAACAGTGAAATTAGTGGTGTTCTTTACTGAGTGAGGCTCCAGATTCGTCTGAATCTGGAGTCGGCACAGACAGAGAAAAGGAATCTTTTCAACTGTAGAAATAGAAAAATTAAAATTTAGTGTTAAATGTAATTGTGTCATACACATCAGTAAGCAATCTATCTACAAGAGAGAGCTCTGCCTCTGTAATTGGTATCTGTATCTGGATTATTTGGAGTTTAATGATGACATTTTGGAAGAAGCCCTAATGTATTTCTCAGTTATGTGAGCTACTAATTTGCAACATTTGCAACTGCAGTTTTAATCATTAAAATGTCTCTCTGGGCCCAATTTAAAAGTGTGTGAGCTATGAAATTTTTATTAGGAAAGAAAAATTGTAAGTCGTCAACGTTATTATTAAAATGCAAAATACTTTTTTCCTTCTTCTTGACAATCTAGGCAACCATGGAGGCCTTCAGCTCAAAGGACATGGCGCTAAAGGCTCAGAAGAAGATCCTCAGCAGCATGGCCTCCAAAAGCTCTGTCCAGATGTTCATTGATGACACCACCAGCGAGATCCTGGATGAACTGTACCGTGTGTCCAAAGAGTATTCGGGTAATAAAACAGAGGCCCAGAAGGTGATCAAAGACCTGGTTAAGATTGCCGTGAAGATCGGCCTGCTGTTCAGGAACAACCGTTTCAGCACGGAAGAGCTAGGAGTGGCTCAAGATTTCAAGAAGAAGCTTCACCAAGGGGCCATGACAGCTATCAGCTTCTACGAGGTACATTTCAATTTCATAACCTATTAATACAGAGGACAGGTGCATGCTTTATGCTGCGTTCACACGGAATCAGGCAGAAGGTAGATACACACACCGGATGTCATATAAGTTGGTAAAATTTGTTAAGGCTGGCAGACAATGTTGGCAATGGCAACAGCAGATGGCATTGCCGTCAAAAGTTAAAATATTTGAACTTTTTGCTGTCCTCCTCAACAGAATTTACAACCGCATGTTACCTAACTTCTCAGATGCCTCACACAAGGAGAAAACAGTCCCGATCTCGGCAATGAGAAGGTGACTATTTTGGTGCAATAATACCCAAAGCTCTATTTAAACAGCCTGAAAACTTACCGAGATGTCACAGGAAAAGCTAATACGTGGAAGGCAATCAGCACAAAGCTTATTATGTTGTAGGGAACGTAACTTTTATTTTAAGCTGGTAATGGAAAAATAAATTCATTACATACATTTTATTTCATTCTTTGTAACAAAATGACATCACCATAGCAACACATCGTCAAGGGTGATTTTTTTTTAGCCGTCCATCCATTCCCGTGCCGTTCACAAGTCTGCCGTCTACCGTCTGCCTGATTTCGTGTTGATGCAGCATTACAAAGACACAGCTTCAAAGTACTCAGACATGCAGAACATTGCTCTGTCAAAAAGAAAGATTCAAATTTATCACAGATAAATTATTACTTTACAAATCCCACAGAAACTAAGACACTAGTAAATTAACTTTCCATCAAAACAGATGTGATGAACTGAGAAAAACCACTGTAGCTTTTCTCAGTTTGGTATTAAAGAGTAAAGAAGCAGGAAGGCTCAGATTCACTATTTACGGTTTGTTGGTTTTATTTAAAGCGGAACCACACACTCAATGACCTTAATTTAACTTCTTTCCGTCTCTGCTTTCATATCACATGACAAAACATTAATAGGTTTGTTCCACACTGATTTTATATTTACACCAAATGCAACTGCAGGACATGTTTTCATATTACACAAGCTAAGCTCTTAAAACCTTATGA
This sequence comes from Naso thynnoides, assembly GCA_029783665.1. NCBI lineage: Eukaryota > Metazoa > Chordata > Actinopteri > Acanthuriformes > Acanthuridae > Naso > Naso thynnoides. The sequence continues at coordinate 2,474,625 of JAQLOL010000025.1, read as the reverse complement.
TGCAGCATTTAAGGTGAAACTAGGCAACTTTTTTGGCTTAACTTTGTCATTATGATGTATAACCTGATTAAACAGTGTAACAGTGGTTGAAAAACGACGCCATTCGCTGCTAAACTGGCTTCCAATAAGCCCTGCTTTTACCATCATATTTTCTTTGCTACTGGTGCGAGGGCTTTGATCAGTGATGCTCTCTGTATTTTTTGTCCTAATTGGCTGGTCTACGCTGCACCTCTTAGCGACAGGTGACATCAGTACAAGCCGATTAGCTCACCGTGCTCTGTCTCGCCTCTGCGAACAACAGCGTCTGCCAGCCACACCATCAGCCGGCTCGGGCTCGAGCTGAGACGGACCAGTTCAAACTGGACTTAAAAGAGAGACAACAAATGAAATAAAGCGTGAGCTGCAGCAGATTTGCTTCCCGACGAGTCTCATGCTACAGCTAACATTCGCTTGCTATACATGAGTTTGCTTCTACATATGTTGCCCATGTTGGTCAAAGTTACCAATCTGTTAGATTATGCTGTGTCAGATACAAACATTAAAGAACCTTTACAGTAACAGATTCTGCGTATCCCATCTGGTGCAGGTGGACTTTACCTTTGACAAGGCAGTGATGGAGGAACTCCTGACCGGCTGCAGGGATTTACTGCTGAAGCTGGTCAACAGCCACCTCACCCCTAAGTCCCATGGTCGCATCAACCACGTCTTCAACCATTACTCGGACCCAGAGCTCCTGACCAAACTGTACGACCCCAACGGCCCCTTCCGACCCAACCTCACCAAGATCTGCAAAGGACTCAACAAACTGGTGGAGGAAGGGACAATATAACGTAGATATAATAAAATGTCAGTCAGACACTGGGAGATCCACAGCCAGACTCGCTTGAGACTCAGAACTGTTGGACAAGATCGGTCTTACTGCTGCTGACGACCGGGAACACAAGACAAGTGATTTGAGAACAAAACTGGTACCCAATCGTTCTCATATCGAGTATATGGGATGAAAAAAAGAGCAGGCAAAATCTCAAGTTTTTAATGTTCAGAGATGATGTAGCCTATAGCGTGTAATTGTGATATATATTTGTCTATTTAGACGAAGTTCACAAAACCAAACTTGAATATAAACTGGTTTATACCATATCAACCTTTTTCATTAGATTATGAAATTTCCTCCACTGTTAACTATTTGAGAACTTGAAATGTTTCATTCAGAGCTACTGATGTATATTCTGAAGATGAGGAATTAGAACAGCTGGACAGATTGCAAAAAGAGCAGGGAACAGCGCCACTGTAATCCAACACTGCCATCTGGTGGTCAAGAAGATCCCTCAGGAACTCAATGTACTTGAGTCACTGAGGTGTCTGGAAAACGATGAGGTCAATAATAAAGCAAATTAACTCACAGTTACATCAAGACTTTGTAGACTCGGCTTTGAACAGGTGTTTGAGAATCAACAGTAATACTGTCTCTATTGAGACAGTACATACATAAATATACACACACACACACACACATATATATATATATATATATATATATAATGATGGATTTTTATTCTTAAATGAACTATACCAATTTTATGAAATAAAAACATTCAACAAATAAAACAAGTTCTAAAATGTCTCTTTTTTTAGATTTGGCTACATAACAGTTTAAATTCTTCAGCAGTGATGGACAGTAATCCATTTATAACAACATTGTACTTTCAAGGCAACAATATGTAACCTTACTGGGACCGGCAGCTTCTAAGATGAAACTAAATGATGCACATTAATACGTTGCACAACAACAATTTTAGTAAAACTGGGTCATTTTTTCAGGAGAAAATGGAATCTGGTTTTTCCCTCTGATGCCCCACGATTGCTCTGCTTCAACTCGAAGGTTTCTGAAAGCAACATGTAGGCTGCCTGCGGACCGAAGCTGCGGCTGCAGCAGGGGGTAGTTGTTGAAGACAGCTTTGCTGAAAAAAAAGGGCTGCAGACAGACAGAGCAGTCTTAAGACATGAGAGAGAAAACCAGAGGACATTTTCTCTGTAAAATATGACCCAATTTTACCAAAATTGCTGTTTTGCGTGATGTATTAATGTGCAACATTTTGTCTCGTCTTCAAAGCCGCAGGTCGCGTTCAAAGTTACATATTGTTGCTTTAATATCACAGTGACGGTGATTCATATTCTTAACATGCCTTCCAGAAAACTTGGCCAGGTTGACGTAGCGGGCTGTGAGGTAGTATGACATAACGCTTGCTGAGTTCGCCATAAGAATAGTCATCCGACTAAACCAACTCGTGACGGTAAAATTCTCATTATTTAAAATTTCACGCTGTTATCTCTTGCATCCGAAAACAAGCCAAACATAACTATGGGAAAATCTGGAGCTTTTTCACAACCCACAGTACATGTAAACAAATAAATAAAAATGCTGGACAAGTGCAACAATTTTTGTTTTTTTAAAAACCTGTTAAAAGACTGATTTCACCTGAGATCTTTTTTTTTTTCCTAATCTCTAATGCTCTATTATCCTGGAGGTCAAACTCTGCAGTGTTTGTCTCTGGAAAAACAACATGTCACAACTGGAAGATCTCATCTTCCCTGTCTCTCAGTTTTTTGGTGAGTTTGGTAATAGTTAGGGGTATTGCTCCATGTGATGCCCGCTGCTCCTGCATTTTGAAAGATGAACTGTCACTCTGCGACCTTGGGAGCGGCCGTGAGTCTGATGTCCTGCTGGTGCAAGCTGCTTCTATGGCAGCAACCCTGAGAAGAAGGAACAGATGAAAAGATGAAATAAGGCTGAGGCCTGATATGATTCCCACAGTCAGCCTGTGGCAGCTACAAAAGCTCCAATAAATTCTATTAATGTGTTACTATCATTTACTGACGACATTATTTATTAACTGCAAACATTCTGCGCCAAAGCAGGAAGTGGCACAGAAGAAGAGGGAGGCCAGGCAGATGGTTCATTCAGTGTTTTACTTGTTGACTTTGGTGTATGTAGCTTCTCATACCAGACGTCAGAATCAAAACTCATACTGTATATCTGGCCATGAGCGCAACGTTTTCTACACCTCACCAAATTAGGGATGCACGATATTATCAGCATGTTATCAGTATCGGACGATATTGGCTTTAAAATTATCAGATGTTGGCCGGCACACCGATATAATAAGCAATAAAAAATAACAGGCAGCTGTTTACACATCATGTTTCCCATGTTCCCTGTGGACAGACGTTCTGTTTACTTGCTCTGTCTCGTGTGAAACAGGCCAAATTTGACCTGGTTGTGGGTTTTGTTCTGATTGTCTCAGGGAGAGAATCGTCCAGTTTCAACAGGATGTATCTTACTTGTTTTGTTTAAAAGCAGCTGTCATAATATATACGACATGTTTTACATCAGGTGAGTTCGGATATTTTTCTTCTTATGCACAAGAAATTGACTTTACATTATTTAAAGCTTTGTATTTTATGCTTGAATTTGCCAGCACAGTAAGAGTATACTGCGTGTAAATTCCACTACAGAAGAGATTTGATGATCTGTGCAATTAGGTGAGGGGAAAAATATACATATCTATCATAATCAGTATTGACTATCAACCAAATTAGTTGTAAAGTATCGGCATATTGGATATCGGTAGAAATCCAATATTGTGCATCCCTACACCAAATGTTCCAACCTGAACAAACAATATTTGCACATTTCATTGTCAGTGAACAATATGCAGATACAAGTTTCAAGTTAAACCAGTTTGTACTGCAAACTGGAGGCTGAAGGGGATACAACTCAGGGGACGCCTCATGTCTCACTTGTTGGTCACAATAAAAAAAAAAACTGAGACAGAAGCAATTAAGCATAAAAAAGACACAAGAACAAGAGGTGTAAAATGTAACCTCAGTATTGTAAAATATGAGGTGCATGAACATAATTACAGGGTTGGCTGTAAAATATGTTGTTGGTGTAAACGATCAAAAGAAAATGTGGTGAGACTTTACTAAAAGCATGCGTCTATGATGCAGTTTAATGTGCCTATAGTGTATAATCAGTTACAAGCAGGGTTGGGGTTGACCCTAACACACCTAACCCCCTACAATGCATTATAAGTGTGTTCATAATGTGTTATAATGCATTATAGATGCACATTTTGAGTAAAGTCTTACCAAAAATGCAAAACTTGCTTGATGTATGGTGGAAATTGAACATTAACATAAGCTCATAAATGCATACAATCCCGTATCCAGCACCAACTGGACGGTCTTTGGGAGAAGCAAATAGGAGGAAATTATTGCAAATACTGCACAACTGCATCACAGACGCAACTTCTAAAGCAAGACTTCAGCCAGACCACAAGTGTGCAAGACTATGTCTAAACAAGTAAGCATGAGGAGCCATGCAGACGAACCTTTTCTCTGCTTCCTGGCATCCTTTGACAGCAGCCTGCTTGGACTGACTTATTAAGCCATCCAACCTTTTCAGAAAATCCTCTGGAGTAAGTTCTGGCGCTCCTGCTTCGCCGTCATCTTGCTTCATCTCAGCAGAGCTTCCCGTCGGTCCTTTTTGCACAGAGGCACTGCCAGCCCCGTCCTCCTCACTGTCCTCCAGAACTAAATTCACCCCATTGCTACTGTCGTCCGAGTCAGACGGCACAGGGATTGACAGGGACTTCCTCAGGTATATGGAGTCATTTGTGTACATCCTGTTTGCTCTTTTGATTTGCTCCATCTGGAAGAGAAGGATTTAGCCTCAGGCGCAGTTAAAGACAGAATAAAGCTAGTCTAACTTAATTATTACAAAACGCTGGTTCAGGCAGATGCTGATCCTCGGCATGCAAATAATCAACAACAAAATAAGTGATCTAATTCAAGTGCTGTCCGGCTTGTTATGTTGTGTAGCCTGCCTGGGCTATTTGCTTTTAGGGATTCAGCATTCTCTTTCACCAAGAATGAGTACATTGATTTATTATCATATTTATTTATCATATTTATTTACCTGAACCACAAAAATCTGTACAATTATGTTGCTGCAATTCAAACTGTTACCAACAAATTCAGTGGCCAGGGCTGAGATAAACGTTTACACACAACGGGCAGCATATGACACTAAATACGTTTGTTAGTTTAAAATGGCTCATTTACTTACAGATACTCCATATTTCAGGGCCAGGCCTTGCAGCGTTTCTCCTGGCTGGATTTTGTGCTCTATGCATCTCTGCCGAACCGGGGAGAGCTGACACCGAACCAGACTACCGTAAGACCTCGTTCGGCTCCCGCGGAGTAGGCCGTTTCCTCCGGACGGCAAAGGCGCTTGCTCCCCGGACATGGTCGTAACAAAAGTTACCTCGGTAGCGGCAAGTGGACGACCGAGCAAACGGCGGTAAATTACAGTCACCAGCAAACTTTAGCGGTGTTCACATCGTGAGAATAAGGCTTGCTGTGCCAACATATGTGTTGGAGATAACGAACTAGCAGCTTGGTTAGCCTGCTAGCTCACTCATCAACTTAGCTAAGATAACTAATTAACGTTGACGCGTCTTTTTTTTTCCCCCGAGTGTCAAACTCTGAATGTCCTGCTAGCGTCACTAGTTAAACTTCTCACGACTATTGACAATAACTTCACACACTAAACTACAAGCGTGGCCAACCGTATCTCTAAAACAAACACCGGGTAAGTTGCTGTGAAAGTTGGTAGTAATAATGTTGTCGTGTGTTTTACAGTCAGCTGTGTGCTGCCATGTTGCCATGACTGCCGTGCCGTGTTGCATGACAGTCCCGTGATTGGTCACAAGAGCTGCATTCAATACTGTTGGAAAAATAACGACACACACTGTAGCCTTGAGTACATTTAACGTCAAGGTTCAAAATCAAAAGTAATTAACGTCACATGCTGCGAACTCAAACTTATAGTTGTATTGAAGCTCTAACTTGGTAATAAGTACATACTGTCGACCGCCGCCATATTTTAAGCTCAAAACAACTTGCCGTGTAAAAATTAAGCTGAATGAAACTCACATTTCCATTCTGCGCTGGACCGCTAACGCAACATTGCTATCGGCTATTAGCTTCTCGTTGTCGCTACGTAGCTGGTTAGCTTCCCGGTTACTGGCACGTTTTAAGATAAAACCAACCGTGAAATTATGTCTTTCAAAAGGGAAGGCGATGACAAGAGTCATTTAAACATCCTGAAGGTAACTTATTATTTTTTGCCTTTTCTACGTGAGACTTTTGTCAAGTTGTTTGTTTGTTATTGTTAGCAGCCGGCTAGCTAACTGTAGCTAGCCGCAGTGGAGAATGGCTCTTTGAAACTGTATAACGAAATTACAGAAAGATTTAAGGAATTCAGCACTCGACTCTAACGTTAACTGTGTTTCAGAAACGACGAGTGGCAGATCTTCTGTCTAATTTTATCCCAGAGGATGAAGCAGCTCTTTTGAAGAATGGAAGGTGAGTTAAACTTTACAACACTGATAAGTTTGGGAGAGGAAATCTTTTTACTTCACACAGTGAACACATTGGCAGAAACAGATGATGTTTGTTTTTCAGATACACTTGCCTTGTGTGCTGCTACCGTCCTGTGTTTGACACCGTGGACATGCTGACAGTCCACAGAAAGGGGAAAAGGCATCTAGAGGGTGAGGCATTTAATGAGATGACGCTCATTTTATGGTGCTTTCCTCTCTTCTCTAACATTAGCTTGAGTGACTTTATCAATAGAGGGTCTGTGATGTAAATGGTTGCTCTTTTAAAAAACAAAAAACAAAAAAAAAAAACTGCATACTTGATAATGGCAGACACAAATTAAAATATATGATTTTTGTTTGATGATTTCAGTCACTGACTTTGCTCTTCTAGAGGAAAATAGGTTTGCCGAATCCAAATAAGTTATGTTGACATCATTTTGGGCAATAAGAAAACCACTGTGGTATAAATCAGAATTTACTTAGATGTGCAGTTTAATAGCTGATTTATCTTGTTCATATATTTCTTCAATTAGGAGTAGGCAATATAGATAAAGTCATTTTATTATTATGTTACTGATAAGGACATAGTATTTTATTGGAAATTAAATCAGTTAAGAGGCCGTTATTGCATGAAATTACCAGACTATTCCTGTCTGTGTTTAGCTAATTAGCCAATAAATTATAACAAATCAAGTAGCTTAATAACAATAATGTAAAAAAAAAAAAAAAAAGTGTAAGAACCCATTATTTTCATGAAACTGTGCAAGTCATTTATTTTCAACATCGCCCCTCGGTTGCATAAAACATCATCAACAGATATTGAAAAGACAGCTTGGATAAATGATATGAGGTCTTTTCAGATGGTTGACAATTGAATATTGTCTCATAGTATTTATTGACACATTGCACAACCCTAGATATATGTATTACAGTAATAATGAATGGCTCGAAAAAAGTAAAAGCTGTTCTCGTTTGTGTTGTTTTTCTTCAGGTTTAAAAGCATTTTATGGCAAGAAGTCACAGTTGAAGAATGAAATAGCAAAAAGGCAACATGACAACTACGTTCAGGCTGAAGACACAAGACAGGTTGGTAACCATGGTGTGTGCAGTTAGGATCATAACATGTGTTTTATGGGAGTACTATTGTAGCAATATATCTGTGTGTGCGTGCTTTATCATTTGTGTGTGCGTATCCAGATCTGTGTGTGCGTGTTCGGATCTGTGTGTGCGTGTTCGGATCTGTGTGTGCGTGTTCGGATCTGTGTGTGTGTAAAAAAAAATCTGTATGTCTGTATTCAGATTTGCAAGTGAAGACAAATCTGCAAATACATGCAAAGATCTGTGAATGCGTACATAGATCTGTAAATGTGTAAACAAATACGTAAATGTGTAAACCGATCTGTAAATGTGTGTCATCAGTTACAGCTCAGGCCACAGCTCTCGATTGGCTCTTTTTACACGTGATTTTTGCTGCACTTCTGCCGCGGCAGATCTGTGCAGCGATCCGAATGTGTAGAAAAGGTTTGTCTGTAACTTTGCCTTTCATTTGCCCTGAGCTCAGGCTCACAGGCTCACGCTGCCTGGCTGCAGTAGCAGTGCAGCCTACACACCACTAGTCAGCGTGTAGCACCCAGTGATGTTAAGCGTGTCATTGTTGGGGTAACAGAAAAGAAAAGACGACGTTACCGACAAATCTTTTCTACGCACGCGGATCGCTGCGCAGATCTGCAGCGGCAGAAGTGCAGCAAAAATCACGTGTAAAAAGAGCCAATGGAGAGCTGCGGCCTGAGCTGTAACTGATGACACACATTTACAGATCTGTTTACACATTTACAGATCTGTTTACACATTTACAGATCTATGTACGCATTCACAGATTTTTGCATGCATTTGCAGATTTGTCTTCACTTGCAAATCTAAGTACAGACATACAGATTTTTTTACACACACACAAATCTGATTAGGCACACACAGATCTGAACACGCACACACAGATCTGGATATGCACACACAGATGTATTGCTTCAATAGTTCTCCCATAGTGTTTGATCTCAGAGTTTGCGCCCATGCAGACTTCTCAGTTGTTGTGTAGAAAAGTTGTTTCTTAAACTCAGGAACAACAGACATGATTCAGTGTCATCATTTAACAAACAGAAGGTCAATGAATCATCACTGGGGAGTCACAACACGAGCAGTCTTTCTTTAACTGTTTCAGACTGTTGAGCCATGTTGTTGTTTTGTGTCAGAGCGGCTGTGTGGCCATGTGACCGTTTGACCCTGGCTCATGACGTCCCGCCAAACAATCTAAACTTGTTTCCTGTTGTGGAAAAGACGAGCAGAACTTGACAAAACATGCAGTCGAGTTGACGTGTTTGTGCATTTGAGACACATCTCTAATTCATCATGCCGTGTTTTGTTCTGTTTTTAGGAACCCCCCTGTTCAGCTCCTTTACTGGCACAAACACGGAAGCTCACACATCACGCTTTATTAAAGACTGTCCCATACAACAGCTGCCATAGAAAAACCAGGTAAGTGAAATGTTTATTTCATTCAAATTCCTACATATATTTTGAACTGTCGACAAAGAATCAAGAGAAACAATCTGAAGCACAAATACATTATTTTTTTCAGCACAAAATCTGCAAAAGGCCCACTAAGCAGTGGCTCAGATCTTAGTGACAGCCTTTCAAGCGAAAGAGCATCTGTGCAAGAAAAGCAAGGTCAGAAAACCGAAGTTTCCGACAGTTCCTCACAAAGCAGTTCTCATGGATTCACAGCAGGTAACGCCTGTCATAAAAAGTTTCTGTGTTGAGGACACCACAGACCTGACTGTGCTCTAACTGTGGACATGTCTGCTGCAGCCCGTGAGGGGTCACATCCATCAGAGGACATTAAAGTTTCTCCGGCCGAGGAGACACAGGAAGCAGAGCCTCTAACAGCCCAGAGGAGGAGAGAGCTGGAGCACTACCTCAGTCTGAAAAGGTACGAAACTGTCTTCTTGTTTGAACTCAGGCTTGGCGTGACTGGCTCAAGTATTTTTTTTTTAATCACTACTAGATGTCAGTTCATTGTTTCAGACTGTGCTAACTTAGTGGTTTTCGCTGCATTTCATCCTGCTTTGTCTGTTTCTTAGTCAGGGCTGGTTGCAGAACAGCAGTGGACAGTGGGTCAAAGACGAGAATGTGGAGTTTGATTCAGATGAAGAGGAGCCTCCTTCGCTTGACCCTCCGCCTACAAGTGACTGAGAGCAGCGGGGAAACAGATAACTCGCGGTTTTATCAAAAATGTCATTTTCACTCAGTGAGATGATTTTGTATGATGCGTCCTTTTATTATTTTAAATTAAATTTCTGCAACTTTGACTTCCTTAAAACTCTTGTGTTTTTTTTATCAACTACATGGCATTTCAGGCAGATTTCAGGAGAGCAGCCTCTTCTTTTAGTGTTTTTCTCTCTGTTCACTTACAGTGTTTTTAGGACTGCTTACACACTAAAATGAAAAACAATACACAGTTTTTAAATTTAACTCACAAAGATCTAAATGCTAGCCCTGATTTGCACGACTATATGCGCATTCTCAACCTGACACTTTTTGCAAAACACTAGACACAATGTTTTGCAAAGCACCACACACACTTCTCTGCATTAGACACACCATCCAAAACTGAAACCAGGTGTGTGTTAAATGCTAAACACAAATTCTGAAACACCACTCTCAGTAAAGTGCCTAAGTCACACCCCTCAACTTCCAGGCCATGGGACCTTAATACGTAAAAAATATGAACTGTAGTCAATGGAGAGGGACAAATGATTTTTTTGATCCTGTTTGGCTTGTGCCCTGAGTTACACATATGATGGCCGGCAATTTAAAAA
>JAQLOL010000025.1:2428730-2442934 GCA_029783665.1 Naso thynnoides | reverse complement strand
GGGGTGTCGCAGCGCAGAGAGGGAGGGGGACGGGGAAGTAGGGCATGAACTCACCTCATGACTCCCTCAATTCAAACTGGGGAGGTCAGACAGAAAGTGAAATGCTGACATCTGGTGGTCAGACTTGAGCTGTGCCTCAGAAATGAGACGCCATATTCACGCGTGTGTGTGTGTGCGCGTTGTTTTCTCGCGAAGTGACAAAATGATTCCGTTCATAGGCTCCGATCAAATGTGTTTGCATGTTTCAGCCTCTGGTGGAAGCTTTTTGTTAGTGTGGACAAGCATCCTGCAGAACCTGCTGCTCTTGTTGGTGAAAAACACACATTTCTCTGTCAAAGCTGAGATTAAAATTCCTGTAAAGCCCCGTAAACTTGCTCTTTGCTCTCACTCATCCACAGTCTTGTAACTGCTCGCTCGAGATTGAAACTGAACCTACATGTTACTTGGAGATTCGAAATTAAACTTAAAAAAACAGGTTGAACAATAAAAAGTATTTGTTGAGATTAGAGATTAGTCATCACTAAATATTTATGCCCAATATTTTCCAGCTGAGCCAACTGAACGAACTGTTTGCTTGGACTGAAGAGAGAAACGTCAGATATTATTTCAGTCAAGTTTCAGATCAGGAACGCCACGTGAAGTGGGATGATTTGAATTATTACACACACAGTTTAACAGTTTTCAAATATATGAATGTTTATATATATTTAAGAATAAATGACTAAAAGAGCTGTTCTAGATTAGTGTAATTGTTTATGTTCCATTCATACTTGTCGTGCCGTGTTGCAGTTTGTGATGTTCGTGCTGCAGATGTTTCGAAGAGACAACACTTCAATCTTTTGGAGCTGAGACATCAAATTTTTAATGGTGCAAATGAATTTGTTTGAAACTAGATGGTCAGAACTATATATATATATAAATATAAAAATATTACCTGCTCTTTTTTATCACTTCTTAACCTCTTCCCCTCTCTGTTGAATATGTAATCTACGCTTAATTTCATTTTTGAGTATTCTTCTAGAGTTCTTTCACTACTTTGTTTCCCTGCCAACTTGCTTATCTTTCGTTAAATGCAGCAACTACAGCTTTCAAAAATTCCTCTGGTTCAGTTAGTATTGATACACGTGTGTTCACTGTCCTCCACTAAGATTTTGAAGTATCAAACTGTTTTATTTCTCTTTTCACAACTTTATTTCATTTTTCGATAACATTTTATTTGGATATTCTTCGTACGGATAGTTAAAAAAAGTATTTGTAATATTTCAACAACATACCAGTTGACATTAAACACTGTAGTTGTTGTCTGGAGGCAGAGGTACAAACTGTCTTTACTTAAGTAGAAGTACCGATACTTGTGCGAAAGATACACTAGTAAAAGTAAAAGTTTTGACCAAATTTCTTTACTCAAGTAAAAGACATAAAATATAGGTTCTGAAATGCACTCAGAGTATAAAAGACATTTCTAGCAGCCATTTCTGTGCAAAGCTAACTGAGCCTAACGTCATATTAAATAATGCAAAGACAATTAAACTCTAAGGTAGAATGAGTCGGCTTTGTCCGAGCTGTTCCTAAATGCACCAGAAAAAAATGCGTTGATTGTTGAGTCTCACTCCCAGAATGTCAAAGAGCAACATTTTTGGTTGGTAAAGCGTCCTGAGCTCAGCCAAAAAGATAAAAGCATCCAAACTAAAGCAACGAGCCTGTTTGGAAAATATGACGAGGAGAAAGTTCAGATATCTGTGTTCAAATGTTGGGAGAAAAAGTTAAAAGTTGACAGCAAAATAAATACTCAAGAAAAGAACAGATATCCGAAAAATCTACTTATTACAGAAACAAAGTTATTTACTTATTTATTTTATTTCCCACCTCTGCCTAACTCTAACCATAATTAACATTTCCTTAATCTTTGCTGAACATTCCCAAAAACAATCTGAAATTTTTTAAATTAATGTTCATCAATATATAACAACTGAATTTAAGGCAAGTGGTCAGTCATCGTGTTATTGTAAAATCAGTTCTTATAGTAATTCAGTTTCTTTTAAGAAACAAAACACCCAATGATGAATTCCCCCAGGAGAGAAAATGATTGACTCTGTCTCAGTGTCAGTGTAATTCCCCTGAATTACCTGAACGACCCTTCAGTAAGAACAAGAGAAAGAAACTTTAATTTCAGTCTCGTCTTTCTTTAGAATGTTTTTAACTAAACTTTCAAAAAAACCACATTATCCTCATTTTCCAAACGCAAATATTTGCTTGCATTTGCGTATTTTTGTTCAAAAACCTCCCTGAAGTACAGAATATGAGTCAGACTGCTCCCTGTCCACCACTAGATGGCAGCAGAAAGACATTTTCAATGGAAGCAGTTCTTATGAAATCATTTCTCGAGACAGGCAACCTTGTGTTTTGAGCGCACAATGCCCTCCAGTGTTTGGCTGTTGATGAGCCAAAGGGCTGCATGAGGAAAACAAGACATGCAGAGCGCAATAGTGAGCTCATTATTAGGCAAAAAATAAATAAATAAATCTGTTGCTAAAATGTTAGAGTGTTGTTCATGTCCAAAACCGAACTATTCAGCTTCTGACTCTACTCAACTAAATATTTTCACATTGCTATTAGCAGAACTGTCACTCACGCCTGTTATTACAAAGGCGAAGAGCTTGTCTGCAGTTTGTTTACAACCTGTTCACGCTAAACCTAACTGCAAACACAGAATGCCATTTGTTTATTCTTTCTTTCACTTTGACAGATGCTTTACGTGCCTGATAAACTGCAGCACTGCATGAATGCGACGTGACTGCATTCTGTTCTCTGCGTCTGCTCGACAGTATCATAGAGATGCCACTCATATCAACAAACAAAGGTGTGTCCAGCATTCATTAATTCATTCATTCCTGTTCACTCAGTCACAGGGACTTTAATCCATATTATACAATATCAGTGTGAATCGACAAGCACCTGCGTTCCCACACTGTTGCACCTTATATTTTGTTGTACAAGCACTTTACCTTATGAGTTCAGTTTCTCTGTTTTTGCAAGTCTGCACATTCCTTTTCAATGCCCTGATTGCACCTGCAGTCTTTGCATGTGAATATGAAAACTTCCTTAAAGGGTCAGTTCACACAAAACGTGAAAAGAGACGAGTTTCAAATGCATATGCTTCCAGGACAAGAACGGTCTAAAAATATATATGTGCGTGTGTGTTTTAATGTGAGTATGTTTTGTGTGTATTTTCATGACCTTTATTTTAAAAGCCCTTCTAGTGACAGCCATTAGACTCTAGCTGCAAATGCTGTGATGCATTGCATTGGAAAATTGTCCTGCAGTTCTGTTTATGGCATCTGTCCCCATCAAATAAACATTACATGGAAATCAAAAATAAATGAATAATGTCACGTGACTTTTATGAACTGATTCTCATTTATTTTCAGTTTTACCTCTAAAGGTTTTTGTCTTAACATCAATGCACAGTGAATGACAACAAGGTGGTCTTGTTTATACTGTTGCTGAAAGGAATTTTAGAAAATCTGTCGAGAACAATGTATCCAAGAAAAATTGTCAGGTTTCTCTGAATAATCCTCAGACGTCATTTTTTTTTATTGCAACTCATTCGATCAAATAAATTTTTACCTGGAATGAGTAAGAGCAGTTGGTTTAGGGGTTATTCATGGTGGAAAACAAACAACAATATTTCTGGAAAGACATGTTAACATTTTTTTAAAATTTCCACTGTTTTTGAGCGAGACAAATGAATCTCCCCCTTTCAGTGATTTTTGTTTGGAGTCAAACTTTGCGGAGAAAAATATCCCAAACAAAAATAAAAACAAAATTTGACATTTCCCAACAACGGCTGCAAAACAGTTGTTTGTTGTATAAGTGATTTGAGTGAACTAAATTTCCCCTTATATTTCCTCTTAAGTTCTATGAAACTGTGTGGCAACATAATTTCTCTTTTTTTTCTTTTTTCTTTTTTGACGCATCTAACACCTCTGTGGAGCTAAATGACTTAAACACTGAGCAATAACCAGTGAAGACTGCGCCATCACAGTAATCATAATTTTTTGACATCACAGACATCATTTTAATATAAACTCACCTGTAATTGAACTTTGCATACAAATCCTGGATTCCTGCCTACAATTTAAAATAGATTCATGCAGGTTTGAGAAAGTCTTTGTGTAAATAGAGACGCAGGAAACCAATGAGTCACAATGTTTGAGTCTAAGGGATTAAACGTTTAAAACAACTGAGTATTTTATCAGATTTACAATAGGACACTAAATACTTTGAACTTTACTGTCCTAAAGGTCAATAAAACTTAGATGCATGTAATAAAATGCTGTTGTGCCTCAGGGTCAATGTTCTCCTCCTGCTCTAATTTTCAGTTTGACTCCTTAAATGAATCTGTTCTAATTCAGTTTGTCCAAATAAAACTGATCAGCTGTCACTATGCCCCTTTTAGATCGGTGGAATTTTTTTGCATCAGAATATATGTGCACTGTGTGTATGTGTGTGTGTGTGTGTGTGTGTGTGTGTGGTTTGTGCGTGGGTGTTTCCAGTTAAGACTCACAGGATAGCGAGGGGGAAGTGTGAACAGGTTTAGTGATGTGAGACAGATAAATTGAGTAAAATGGAGAAAGAGAAACACTCATGCCTGTAAACACAGTCCGCATACACACAAACACACACACACACACACACACACACACACATTGGATCAACTTAACTGTTGGAAATCCAAAAAATAAACCAAATCAACAAAAACTGAAAGTAAATGTCAGTGTTATTTCGAAACTTTACAAATGAGTCAATTATTTCCTGACAGTCTGAGTGACCAGAAGCGGATGAATGGATGAATAAATAGAGTCTGTGTCGCCACAGTCCAGCCAACATGACAGACCACCAAATGTGGCAACCCAAAAAAAAAAAAAAACATGTGTGTCAGGACTGCCACATAGAATCACTTCCTGCTTCACTGCAGCTTGTAGAAAGAAATATAAAATTTATACCAAAATAAAAGTCAAACACACTCAGTCTGGCAAACTTTCTCCTACCAAAACAAAAGTCATTATTTATTTGAAAAGAAAATATGCCAGAGCCTGAGGGTGAGCTGGGGAAACAAGACTGCACTTACTGTTCTTTCAAAATCATCTCTTCAGTATTACATTTAGTTATTAGATTTCCTATTCATAAGATTCCCAATTTATCAAATACTGATGCTTGTGGTCGGAAATTCCATCTGCCACCGACCCAAAGCGTGGGAGACCCAGAGACCCATGAGACCCATGAGACCCAGAGATCGACTGTTTCTACAAAGTGGACCTTTAATGGAGCAGTTCAACATTTTGGGAACTACATTTTTTTTATGTCTTGCTAACAGTTAGATGGTCAGATTGTACAAATCAGGATATCACTACCAGCTGGTTAGCTTAGCTTAGCACAAATAGTGGAAGCAGGAGAAAACAGCTAGCCTAGCTTTGAGCAATGCTAATAAAATCCACCTAGCAGCACCTGTAATGTGCACTAATTAGCCAGTTACATGTAGTTTGCTTAATCTGCACAAAAAGCAAATTTTCAAAACAACAGTTTGTTCTTCATGGGGATTATGGTCTTAGCCAGAAGCAATATGATTTCATGGGCTTTAAAGGTTTGCTTTTCACATTTGAACAACCCTGTGGCTGTTTGTCCCTCTTCTCTGCTTTATGTTAAACTATGTTAACCTGCTGCTTGATACTACAAAGCACCTAAAGGGACATGGGGGAGAAAAGAAAAGAAAAGAAAGGAAAGGAAAATATCTTGTGTGCACACAAAACCTTCAAAATTTCTCTCTTTCTTTCTTTTTTATTTAATTTATTTTATTTTATTTTTTGGCCATGTCCCTTTATGGGCTCTGTAGGATGCAGCCTGGATTTACCCTTTTTAAAAAATTCTTCTATCATATTTTGTTTTTCATGAATTATATGCAATGTTGCAGTTTGTGTGCTGGGAGTAGTATAGCATGCAAACCGATGTAAAGTAAACATTAAGCAAAACTTTAATAACATGGCAGCTTTCTAGAGCAAATGTGCTCTTTAAAAGACCTACAACCTGTTTTGAACGTACTGTTTTTATGTTTAAAGGCCAACTCAAACAAGCAAGTTAAAATTTGAATTTGAGGGAGGGGGAGGAAAGGCGGGGTTCTCCCAGTTGAACAGTGAGTCAGTGGGGCTCTCCCCTCTTATTAAAACACAAGCATCTCTGGAGGCGAGACCAAGTTCAACAAAAAGGACTCTCCTCCCTTCTTCTCGTCCACTTTACGTAAGAAATGATCCCAAAACCCCACAGTGCTGTTCTTCCCGTGACGTTCTGTTCCTCACCATTCACACACTTTGTTTCTGCACACAGACAGCCGCAGAGTGGAATTGTCAAAATGAGATGTACCTGCTTCCGCATTCATTGAAAGGGGAAGTACATAAAAGGAATTTCTTGTAAATGCATCATTGGATCGCCACTAGAGGGAGTCACGTGACATTTTCCAAACCACCAGACAAAAGGCCTTTGTCTGAAAAAGAATGCAGCCCACTCTCCTTCTTCTCTTTTGAGTGTGTGTGTGTGTGTGTGTGTGTGTGTGTGTGTGTTACATGTGCTATGTGATCACAGCAGGAGTAAATTTCGCTGTGTTGACTGCAAACACAACCCCGTCCTTTGCTGAGTTCATTTTGTGTTTCTTGATGTTCCCAGTGGAGAAGTTTCCATGCTGCTTGACACCAAACACTGAGTGAATATCAAACAGACCACATGAGAAACATTCCACTGTGTCAGACTGTACCAACACTAATTAAACCTCAAAGCTGGCCCGGACCTGTCTGTCAGAGCTCTGCGCTCCCTGCTCTGAGTCTGACAGGATGACAGCCCTCATTGTGTCTGGCAACAAACCCAAAACAAAAATTCATACTGTACAATCAAGCTGTATTGTTGCACCGTCATCTCCGTGAGTTATTCATCCACAATCCAGCGCCATAAAAATAAACGAGCAGTTCCTACTTAGAGGTTGTGTGATAAATTCAAATATGCCAGGATATCAGGCTGTATCAGACTTAGATAGGCTTCACCATGATGTGGGAAAGGTTAAACTTCACGATAGCTCTGGTGAGTTGAAGATAAGATAGGGCCGGGTGGGGCAGCTGCATCTACAGGTCATGTCTGAAAGGTCAAAGGTCTTTGTTGGACAGATTAGTGGCACTTGTGCTTGTGTGGTCACTGTGCAAAATCAGAAACATATGTTTTAGTTGCAGTGGTGGAAGAGAGACTTTCACTTCAAGCTGTTATAATAAATTGTTTTGTATTAAAGCTGGAGTAGGCAACACCTGGAAATCAAGCTAGCTGTAGCATGAGACTCCAAAGGAAGCAACTCTACTGCTCCTTCCTCTCCGTATTTCTGCTTCAGCTCGTGTTTTATTTCATTTGTTGTCGCGCTCTCTTTTAAGTCCAGTTTGCACTAAAGATTCACGACAAGATGAAACAGTTGCAGGGAGAGTTGCAGCGGTGTAAGCTGGTCCGTCTCAGCTCGACTCGAGCTGGCTTACGGTGTGGCCCGTTTTAGCACATAAGGCACGTCACTTGTTTTAACAGCCAATCAGCTCGCAGCGACATCGCCTGCTGCTAAGAAGCACAGTGTAGAGCAGCCAATGGGAACACTCGTTCTATGAAACTACCGTGACTGGCCCTAAAAAGTGCCCATCATGCTCTGAATCCAGAGCCAAGGAGAGGAGCAGAAGTCTTGTATTCTTCTAGAACACCTGAAAATATGCTGAAGTTATTACGGGATTTTTGCCCGATGACACCAAAACTAAACTGCCCCTAACCCCGGCTTTAGCGATAATGTGTAAAGTGAAAGAGATCACCCAGAGATCCATCACTCTCTGCAGAGTTTTATAGCATGATTTTGGTTTAACAGCTCACTCTTTGCCAAGCTGGCGAGCAACACATTGCTTACACACCACACCACAGAGCTTAGCTAGCTAGCAGTCAGCATAATTTTCTTATTACAGTTGGTCAAAGTGCTCTGAGGCTCATTACTGTGTTCTTGGCTGGAACTTCTAAAGCTTCAGTAGACTCATTGCTCTATAAAGTCTTTCTGAGAGTCTAAGCTGAGCATTTATTATCATAAAGCTGCAGATAGCTCAGGACTTCCCTATAGGTCTGTACTGGTTTATGGATATGCCTTATTAAAGGGAGCTAAAAGGTAACCCAACTCCATGTTTAATCTTTACGATATGGAGATTAACCCATCTTGCTGTGACTTCATCGTGTCAGAATTTTATAACTTTCTAAACATTAGAATGTTCACCATGTTATATAATTTTGTACATTCACTTCTAAATGTTTTTTTATGTCACTAGATTTATTACTATAGGCTATCTTTTTCATTTTTTTTGTGTATAGACGGATGTCTTTTCATTACATCTCTGTTCACACCTGTTTTCTTAATCCTTGATTGTTTTATAGATAGGTAAATTTTGCGGTATTCAAAATTTCCGATGTTACATCTAAAAAAAACATAAAATAACCCACCAACTCACGCACTATCGAGTATAAACCCGGGGGAAAAAAGAAAAAGCCGCTAAAAGTACAATTTAGATAATAATAATATCTATTAGATGTTATGAAGGTAGTTTTATGTGAAATTTTATCTCTCTATGCTACTATAAAGTAGCACACAAAATAAATACTTAAGCAAAGTGAAAGTATCTCAAGGCTGGATACAGTGAAAACAGTTGCGTGAATGTATTCAGTTACCTTTCAACGTTTTTTAGTCGTTAGAAAGACTCGTTGAATGCCTTGCAGCCATAAACAGAGCAGCATTGTTGCAGTGACCTACAGTGGTTTGAAGGTTACAGTATGTCTGATTCCAGCCGACGTCACTGTGAGGCGTGATCATGAAGATGCACCTGCAATCGGTCCTGGTGACTACCTCACTGTGAGGTGTGGCAGTCCTGACCAGTGTTTAGGTCATAATGTTCTTTATTGCCCTCTTGATGACACGCAACTGCAATGACAAACCTTTTTGGGAGAGTTGATCTTTGCCCCAGATTCCCAGTTTAATGAAGGGTGGAAACACTTTTCTGACAAAGTTTTTGCCCTGTTTGGTGTTCAGATGTTTGTGCTGAAAAGTGATGTCTGACACATCGCTTTAAAACGTGGTGTACGTGTTTATTTGGGTTGAAATCTGAGTATTTTAAAGGTCAGGATTTTCAAGCGGAAAATTCCAAGGCCCAAAACAACCCACTTGGCAAAGCATTACATTTAAATTTTAGTGGGCAAAGCAGTGAAAGGTCACAAAAGATATGGGGAAAACAAAGTTAAACGTGAGGAAATATAAAACTCGTGCAGTCGGATTGCTCTGCTGCTATTTTGTCTCTGATTTGTTTTGGGTGGACAGTTAAAAACAATGACTGTGTAACCCACAGGAGCTTCCAGACATTTGGTGATGAGGAAAAAATTCCTACATTACTCAAGCAAGCATAAACACACAAGCAGTCCCTCTGGAGAGGGTGTGAGGTGATAAGCATCATGGAAGAAGTCACAGCTGGATGAGAAGGACATGTCGAGGCAAAGAAAGATCCTGATGTTTCACTTTGTCATCCTCCCCTTTGCCTGTGTTTTACAGCATGACTGAGGAGCTGACGTGATGGTTAACGGCTCGCTGCGGTGCATTATGTCACCATAAGAAAAAATAAGAAGGTTTGTT
Organism: Naso thynnoides; assembly: GCA_029783665.1. Taxonomy (NCBI): domain Eukaryota; kingdom Metazoa; phylum Chordata; class Actinopteri; order Acanthuriformes; family Acanthuridae; genus Naso; species Naso thynnoides. The sequence continues at coordinate 2,433,207 of JAQLOL010000025.1, read as the reverse complement.
TTATAGCCTACAGATGTGGGGGACTGAATCAAAGTGCAGTTTGGCTACATTAAGTAGCCGAAAATGTGTCATATGTGTCATTGCAAGATTAGATCTACCAAAAGAGAAAAAAGAAAAATACATTATCGAAATAAATGGTTGGTAAATTCTTCTCCCACTTGCCAAAGAGAAAAAATACTCTGACTGATAGGTTTCATTATGTGGCCCACATAAAACCATCGAAAAGGTTGCAGGGAAAACAATTAGGAAAACACCACAAAACATTCAAATAATTTAAATATTACAAAAAGCTAGGCCATGTTGTGGCTGCTCACAGGACTAGTTGTCAAGATGGCTGATGAGCTAAGCTAGCTTGGATATGCTAATGCAACCCATTCGTTTGCAGGTTGTCCAATACCGATGGCATTTTCTCATTCTGCGTAGTCTCATTCAGTTCAGTTCAAAATGCTTCCTTTAGTCCTTAAGGAGCAATTTTGAGGTAAACAGTTCATATACACACATTTAAAAAATGTAGAAATGTGTGTGACTGAACAGTTATCGTGTATTTTTTTTGTAAACCTGCTGCCTCAAATTTGCCCCTTGAGGGCAATTTGTAACTCTGGATCTGTAACTTTTGAGTTACACTCACAAAATGTAACTCAGCCTTTAGCCTGTATGACACGCGGGATAAAATGTAGTTAGCTGCATTACCAACAATGGGAATCAACTAAAAGCCAGATGGGTCTAGATGCTAGAGGGATAGCCTGCCTTGACTGTCAGAATGAGATGCCAGGGGGAAAAAATGTCAGAATTTGAGGACTTGGGAATGAGAGTGGATTAATTGGTGCTCGTCAGTCACAAATATCTTCCTGTTTTTCTCCAATTACATAATTTAATTTGATAAAGAGTTGTTGAAGTGTGGGAGAAAAGCTCTCTAAACTAGCTAGCTTACTAACTTAAGCTTGGATGCTGATGGGACATCATGTTCATACAGACTATTCAAGACGTATGTTACCATCAGTGCCTGCTCTCTTTAATCCCTGCTTTTTTGGGAAAGTTTAGCCTAAAACAAAGAAGGTTTCATAAAACTGCATAGTGCAGCTAGCAGTCTTGGAATGCTTCCTTCATTTTGAACTCTCTGGCTTTTTGTTCCCTTAAAGATCAGCAATGTTGAGACTGTCAACAGCACAGATTTGTATGTCAAAGTTCACCAATGTCGAGCTTTGCCAAAGATTCACGTGGATTCGCCCCATCAACAAATCCACCGGTCACCGTGACTTCATTGAAATGAATTGATTTTGCAGCAAAATTTCACCGTTTCAGATGCTGCTGCGACTGGGCCTCACAGCCATCGTGTCAGTTTTACAGATTGGTGGAACGAGCTGGAAACTGTTTCACATTTAAGGACTCTGATACACGTGACTTGACCAGCTTGAAACCCAAACATGTTTACTAGCCCACATGGTTCTGATGTTTTACGCCAAACAAAGGTGTAATTGTAATTTCTGCTTTAATCATCTGAAAACTGCTCAGTCCAACAGCTGCATCCTCGCAAAGAAAGCCCTATTTTCAGGTGCATTTCATTTTAATTGCAGCCATTAAGACCTGAACTGTGTTAGCTGTAGTTGTTATTTTGATGGTAGGAGAAGACATTTGTAAAAACTGAAATGAAATTATAATAATACTCATAAAAATATGTAAAGATAATGCCATAATGAACTCAAAGTGGCTAAAAATGCAGCCACACATGAGAATATGGATGCGGTGATGAGAAACAACTAAGTGCCCATATTTATTCAAGTGCTGTAGTCTTTTATGAATCTTTTAATTCATTGATTTTATTTCATGAATTTACCTCATGAAGTTTGACACTGAATTATCACTGTACTAGCTTAGTGTGCTTGCTGCTATTTTTCAAAATCCTTCTCATTATTTTTCAAACAATGCAGATGGTAGTGGACGCAGCCTTCTTTTTCTATTTTTTACGTGCCTTTTCTGCAGTATGACCGTCTTTTACACACTGGTTGTTTGTGGTTTTACTGTAAAACATTTTTTAAAAAGACCTCCAGGAAGCAAACAGAGGTTGTTCCCCAAAAGCAGCATTTAAGACCATAAAAAACACAAACAATTCCAACATATTCAAAAACAAAACTCTTGCAAAACAAAGACACTTGGATAACAAACATAGCGAGACAAAAGACAAAAACAACCAAACATCCCAAACAACATCCGCTCGAACCAAAACATACTATTTTAAATTAAAGAGGACAACTTCAGTTTGGTGCAAGTGTCTCGTCGTGGCACTTAAAGCTGAATGAGTGAAAAGCTGAATGGAGCCAGACAGGGGAGGCATGCGTGGCGTTCACGGTCACGTGGTGGATCCCGTTTCCTTTGTCTCTGAACCCCACAGCTCGCTTTGCCTGAACGAGGGGATCCGATTTCCCCTTGTCTTTGATGTCTCCTCCTCCCACGCTTCCACGCCCCCTCTCTTTGGCTCTTTCCTCCCCCATATGGGCCCACTCGCCCTCCCACACAGTCTCACACACACACACCAACACTTGGTCAGGCCTCATGCTTACGGGAAACCCGACACAAGACTGCATCTGGGGGTGACTGCAAGGCCATGAGTCTGAATACCTCATCGAATGACTGCACGAGGAAAAAATTCAGGACGGGAACAGAACTGAAGATGGTGTTCGCTTTATGTCCAAACTGAACATGTACTTTCTCACAGCAGGAGGAGAACTAGAAGAGCAGAAGTACAAGTATATAAATGGACTCTAACTTTAGTACTGTAGAAGGGACAATTAAGAAATACGAGGCTAAGTTGAATAAAACAGCAGCTCTGCTGAGCCTTTGCCACTGGAGTTCAAAAAGACATTTTGCTCTCAGCGCACTGACGAAGGACAATAAACAATCTTGAATTCTTCTCCAATTTTGGCAAAACCGAACTGACGGACTTTCTTCCTGTGTCCAAAAACATGCACACCGATCTCCTTTTAAGGGAAAAGAAGTTCTGAGCAGAGGCTGCTGTTTGCATGTAGCCTTCATGTGAGGATGACTGAGTTTAAAACCCGATCATCGCTCATTACTTACAGAAACAAACTGCTCACATTCAGTTGCTTGGTCATTAGTGAACTCCATACTACCTTTGCTCCCACACAGCCATTGTTAACAGTCAGTATGGGTGAACATCAAGGCTCAGAGAAGAAGAATAGCAAGGAGATTCAAAAATGTAATCAAACCAAATAACAAATCAATACCAGATATATGTTAGTTAAGAAAGGTAAAATGTTTTTGATGGAATGATACCACCTTAAACAGGCTGATCCTGTGTATTATAGATATAATTAGTAAAAGACTAATAGAAACACATAGAAATAAGCAAAGTTGATTTTTGATAGAGAATAGCTCTAATACACATGTCTTGCTAGCTGCTTCACTGTGTAATAATGTGTTGCAGTATTTGTTCAGGACAAAAATTGCTAAACCAAACAAGCCATCAGTCTTCATTCGCTTTCCTGTTGCATTTTTGCAAAGCAAAATATTTACATTCAGCATGTGACCTAAATTTCCATATGGCCTGTCTATGGGGGGATAATCCATCTTAACGATCGTTGGGCATCTCCATCTAATTTATGCTGCAAAACAACATGTGGTATGTAAAGCATCCCTTTGATTGCATTGTTTTGGGGGCATGTGCTGTCATAGACGGCTGGGGCCCCCACCGCAGTCCGCCAGCCAGACTGCCGGGTCAGGGGGGCCTCATCCCGCACACAGCCGTTCAGCTATTGAGGCAGCGTCCTTCCTGCAGCCGAGCTGATGTCAGGGCTGAGGAATGTGGAAAACAGAGCACACTGGGGGGCCTTGTTCTCCCACAGTGAATAGTCCAAACCACATGCCACACACACTGCCTGAGACGAAGCAAAGGGGGCAGGAAGGGAGGGGCAAACTGAGAAAACGGACTCTGTGGTAACCTGCAAGTGGTCTGAAGTAAAACAGACGTAGTTCAACGAATGGTTTGAGGTGATAAGGACCAAAAGAAGAGGTAAAACGTAACATTAGGAAGTTTTGACATAAAGTGGTTTAACCTGAAAGCAGTTCACGGTTACATTCGGTTGTAACTGAATGGAAGTTTAAACTGAACTTTTAAAATCTTTCTCAGAGGCAGAGTCATCCTGGAAGGAATAATAATAATAATTGTCTGAGAAAGATTTTATTTTTGGGGTTAAACCCAGGAGGCAGACCTTGACTTCTTCCCCGTGCATTCAGTCATTTTGATGGAAGCAAAGTGTAAAGGCTAATTTAAAATACACAGGTCGGATCAGGAGTAGACAATACAACAAATCAATTGTACTGTCATAGAAACTATTCCAAAGTAAGCTAGGCTAAGCTAGGCTAAGCTAGGCTAAGCTAGGCTAAGCTAGGCTAAGCTAGGCTAAGCTAGGCTAGGCTATTCTGCTGCAGAGTCCAGCTTTATACCTAGTACCCAAACATG
>JAQLOL010000025.1:2396107-2410022 GCA_029783665.1 Naso thynnoides | reverse complement strand
CAACAAAATGATCAGATCAGATAAGATATTTACAATAACAAAATAATAATATAATCATATACCTTTTTTTCTGGTCCATTTCTTAAATTTCGTACTAGTTTGATTGACTGATGAAATAATAATAGGCATACTAGCAGCTGCTCTGGGCGTTGCTCAGCAACCGGGAGTGGTGGGAGGGGCGTGGCGCGAAAAGTGACAGCTGTATACAGTGATTTATATGAGGGGGTAAAAATGACCCCCTTGGCGGTTCTAGGTATAAATGGTTGTATTCCTTTTTCTTTTTATCACACACTCACCAAAATTCACTGGATGATTAATAAATCTATTTTAGGAAAAGTCACAAACTTAAAGATATAGAGGGTTTTTTTTTTGACAGAAATACAAGCATTTGGAAATGCCGGGGGGTAAAAATTACCTCCTTGGCGGTTATAGTGTTAATAAGAAGGATCTCTGTGTTGTTGCTTTCACTTGTGTAACTGCTGGCAGGGGTTCAGGTGCATCTCTAAATTGTTAGTGTAACTTTTGTTCTGGTTCTCCTTTGAAGGAACAAACTTGTATACATTAAAAGCTCAGATAGACAACTGCTTTTTGTCAATTTACTTTATTACAAAAGTTCCACAACAAGAACAAACAAATGAGAGATGCAGTGTTGAATTGTAGGTTGGTAAAGAGCAGGATAAATAGTCGGCCATGTAAACCTGCAACAACTGTTTTATTTGACATTAATGATTCCTGATCCATTCTGACCATCTAATCTGTTGGTTATGTCTGCTCAGTCGGCACAGAGTGTTTGTTCTTATCTGTTCCCCTTCACAAGCAGATTGTGGGTTAAGAGGACAAGATCAGACTGAGGTTTCATTTCAATAAGATAAGAAAATAGGCAATGGATAAGAGCCAGCAGGCAGGACCAGAGCTAGTGTTAATTTGAGTGAATAAAATAGCAGATTCTGTGCTCTTTCATGAACAATTCTGCATAATTTCCACATATATTGAAATACACAGCATTGAAACGAACTGTTTTTTCTACCCCATTAATTTGTTATGTCCAATTATTTTTAACAACTCTCCATATCTTTTTGGTAAGGTGAAGGCATGCTGTGATGGCGAGGTAATTAGGCAAAAGCATTTGTTTAACCTGCAAAGTTACCATGTTTTCATCCCTGAACAAAACAGGCAATTAATTTAATTTTTAAAATTAAAGCTCAGGTTATTTTAAAAGTCTGACAACAATTCCACTGCATTTCATTCTAACCAGCAAACCGACCACCCTTTTCCACGCTGATGGGTGAATTTAAGATTCACTTCAACTAATCTTTCCTTGAACTGATTAGTGTCTATAGTACTTTAATGTTGTGTTGTCAATCTGTTTTACAAGACACCTGCACAAAGTGCAGAGATTTGTATGCTAAAAGCTACAGGGGGATGAATTTATGAGAAGTAAACAACACACTGTGTTGCTTTGGACCGTGTGATTGAAAATTATTTCAGCAGGCCTATTTGGATCATTAGCTCAATACATGTAAGCGGATTTCAAAAGGGCCTAGGAAGATAGGCTAATTCCACCTGGAGAGGTTTCCTGTCTCAGAGTATGAAATGATTTCTTCATTAGCATGAACCTCGCTGCTAATCCTCCAGCTCATTAGTTATTTGAATTAGGTCATAATTGTAGGCATCCTTTCAGTAAAGTATTAACCCAGAAAAAAAGTGCTGCCCGCAAGACCAGATCTCCTCTATCTCATTAGTTAAACAACAGGAAAAGTGCAACAACTGTCAGTCAGCCACTGAGTAGTTTTCCTTCATTAGCCCTCCCAGTCCTGTACCTCTCATGCAGCACATGAAGATGCACCTCTTCCAAGGGGACAGGACGTGAACAGCCATTTGGTAGGAGGGTGTCAATCCCATTTACTCTTTGTGCACATGCACAGATACTCTCTCTCTGTCTCCATATCACACAGTCATGCACACACTCACACACACATTTGTGTTGTTTAAAATATCAGGACACTTATTTGTCATTCTTGCCTGCAAACACTTATGAGTGTGCTGAGACATTTTTAAATTCTAAAATGAAAGATAATGCAACTAATGTGACAAGTTTCACCTACAGCGAAGTCAAAAACTCTTGCATTATGCAGCTCTCATGATGTGTTATCATGCAGATTTAAGCGATAGCTCCAAGTCATTTTGAGGAGGAAACCAGTGTGAGGAATAGAAATATATCTTCTTTTCTCATAATACTGATATTTGTCTATTTGTTTATTTGAATGTATAAATATTTAAACATAATATTTGCTTGAATGATATCAATTTATGCACTTTTAGCACAGGTATTCTTTGTTGTTTTTTTTTTTGTTAGTTTGTTTTTAAATATGTGGTATGTGTTGTCTGTCTTTGTAATGTGTGTCTTGAATATGGACCTGAGTCTGTAATAAAGTTTAACACAACATAACAACCAAACTGAGAGTCATATCCTCACCTGCAACATCTCATTCTCCGCCTTCAACATGATGTACAGAACACTCAGTCCACATTTAGAAGTTTGCACAGTTTGTACTAATTACAATATTCAAATACACTTTTTTAAATGAATTCTGATCTTCTCCAGTTTGTCCCAGTTCCATAAATACAGGTTGTCCCTGCCTCCAGCTCTAAAGTGGTTCCATCCTTAAAACAACACGTGTTTGAGACACATTACGTAACACTTGAGGCTTAAAAAACAGAGACAGCTGGCACACTGACTTGTTATAGGCTGGATGATGCTTGAGCAGTCAGTCGCTAGCACGGTCACTGTATGCAGGACTTTACAGCACTCCGTCTCACACGCCAACAACTAACACAGATTTAGAAGAAAATAGATCAAATTTAATGGATGCTTTCCCAGTTTTGGGGGGTTTTTTTGCCTTTTGAATTATCAATCTGTAATTACTGCGTAGGCCTGTTAACCCTGTGGCTAAGTGACTGCTTTGAGCCACAGAGAGTGTTTGTTTATATCATGCTATCATGGGAGCCCTGCACCACCGTGAGAAAGAGATTTTTTTAAAACCTAAGGGCCGAGGGGAACCCAGTGGAGAATGCTGGTGGCGAACGGGGTAGAATTGGCAAAGGAGCTGAAGCCAGCATGCCCAGCTACGCAAATGTGTTCGGCAGCCTCTGTGAACATCCTGACAGAGGTGTCGTTCAGGGAACTGGAGTTTGAGACCCATGCATTACCAAAAGTGTCAAACAACAATCTTTTCCTAAGCCTAACTGTATTTCCTTCCAAAACCTAACCAAGTTTTTTTTTTGTTGCCTATACCTAACCATACTGCAACCCTTTCACAACGTCAGTCTTGTGTTTAGAGAGGTTTTGCATAACAGACAACAACATAAAAGAGTCTGTGCATCTACATTTGATGCCTAAGGGCTTAAAAAAGTGGCAATACTTGACAAATAGTGATGACAACTTGGTTAAGTCGTCCCATTTTGACAGAGGTTTAGCTGGTGAATCTCACGTCTAGTTTCCACTTATGTATGTAACTAGTATCCGCAGGTTGCATAATGTCCCTAGTGTCCAAAGCCTGCATTGCATGCATTTCTTTAACGAGGATAGAAATGTAACAGTAGCGAGATTAGATTTGCAGTGTGTTCAAACTATAATGACATTCTTCCTAACTATACAAACTCATTTGACAACCCAAATGAGAAGCTGTAGGGAGAAGCTTTGCAGCCACATTGGGTATCATGGAGATTCTCAAAGGAATGAATGGAATCTCGCTTGACTCGCCTTCTTACTCCTAACTTCCTCTGGATTCGTGTGCAGTGCGTCTCCGCTTCGGAACGGCAGCAATTCTGCTACGTTTCATATCTAGTCAATGTGTGAGCTTCCACTGAGTGCAGCTGTGTTGGTTCCTACTCCGTCGCAGCTCCGGTGATCGGGAGCCCTCCGCAGCAGTAACGCAAGCCTTCAATTTTTGCCAGGTGACAAAGCACAGTTCAGAGCAGATCCAGTGGGACAGGAAATCAAACATAGATACAACATTAAAACATCTGGTTAATTACAGAATAAAACACTCCGTTTTGACGCCAGATCATATTTCACTGAACTTCGTAAATAAACCATCATTATGTGCAGAGCTGGGCCTGAAGTCAACAAATAAGAGGTTTTCAGAGGCCGTGGTCGCACTTGATTCTGTAAATACCACAACATCTCATGGTCCCACGACTCCAGCTGTTTGGCTGTGCAGCCTGAATGCAGCCAGTGGGTGTTGGCAGATGGCGGAGCATGGAGGAAACATCCACAAGCATCCAGTGGAATCCCAAGGTAAGCGAAAATGAGGCGTAATTGGTGTTAGCAGAACAAAGCAAGCTGCAGAAAATAGCAATTTGTACAAAATGTTGCTTTAAAGTCTTTGTACCTTAAAACAATAACCTGAGTTACTACAATGGAAAGCCAAGATTACAAGAGGCAAAATAATGACTCTTAGCAGATCAACAACAACAGTATCTGTCCACACAGAGCCAGCCGGTCATTTTAATCTGTTCTGCACTGAAACCAACAAGGGCCGGGAGACAAGACAAACAGAACACGGACGTTTGAGGACATGAAAGCATGAGCTCTGCTTCTCCTTGACCTTGAAGGGTGTCTTAGGATCACGTGTTGTCTTTGCCCTGAGAACACTGAGGACACTTCTCTCTATTATTAATCAGTGCATGTTACACCATGCCATCACGCGGGCCCGTTCTCTCAGGAACGTTTCTTACCATCTGTCTCACGCTTCTCGTGTTTCCTAGCCAGAACCCGATACAGTGTTAGCTGACACCTATTTCCTCAAGACATTCTGCCCAACCTTGTTGACTCAATGGATTTCAACCTCAGAATGATCGCTCTGAAGATAACACATCACACAAGAAAACAAGTTGACATGTGGGATTGCGCCAACTCATTTTCATTTCTATTCTTCTAAAATCAGTTAGGAATGGATCAGAATATTCTTTGCTAGGAGAAATATCAAAGAAGGGCCTCTTCTCTTAAAAGGCTGCTGAATTTTGGTCATTTGGTCGGTCAAAGTTTAGCTTTGGTCGGAAGATGTGGTTCAAATCCTGCATTATATTAGCTTTATGGAGAGTCAAAGTGTCTATGAACATCTTTTTGGTGATGTCAAAGCAATACAAGATATCAGCAGTTGCTTTGATATCTACATCATCAACATAATGAACTGTTTCAATTTCACATTAGCTCACACAGGATTCGTTTTTGCTGCTGACTGCTCATCAAAACGAAAGCAGGAGGAGGACTGCCCACAATCCCTCTGCAGGAGGATTTTGATGGGCTTACAGGAAGTGTGGTGTTCATTCAAGGCGACATAAAAAGAAGCATGCAGCACATTCAACTTCAGACACACTTAGATCAGCAGTTTGTTCTTGCAGAGGTCAAATAAGCTACCACAGATTTATCAGAGGAATCTGCTTTCAGTCAGCAGCAGCACAGGTCATGCTGTGAAGTTTCTTGACGAGAGGTAGACATGTTGGATCAGAACGACAGCAGATTTTTTTTGTAGCTTTTTACTTAATACAGCTTAGAAATGCAACACAAACTAAGAAGCAATGAAATGACAAAGCAAGCTTTGTGTTTTCTGACATTCTACCATTTCCTACAATTCAATATTTCAGTATCAAGTTGCTCATTTTTTTCCAGCAGTAGGATTAGATCCTTTGTGTCTAGTCATAAATTTTTTAAAATGGCTGCACTGAATGAATGACATCACTCTCTTGTGATGTGTGGTATTCTCTTCCTGTGTCCTTGAATTAATGTGTCAGTCTTTCTCTGTGTGTGTGTGTGTGTGTGTGTGTGTGTGTGTGTGTGTGTGTGTTTAGGGGGAGATAGGACAAGATTTACAGGAAGGTTTACTCACGTGCCGTCATGAGTAGGAAGCTGTTGTTTATGACCTGTTCATGACTAAACGTTAACTAGTAAATGATCTGAAAATTTCCTGTGCCGGTGCCATGATAGACTTATTTTGCTCTGTGAGATGTTGGTCTATTCATCATACTTTTCATAAGATTTTCAAAAATGAACAACACTCCCAGATAAACAGGTAAATGAGTCATTGAGGGACCTTACAAGCTTGTGTTTCACTAGTTATTTGTGTCATCAAATAATGGCACAAACCAGCAGTATTGTGGCTCAGTGGTTAGCTCTGTTGCCTCACAGCAAGAAGGTCCTGGGTTCGAATCCAGATCCGCTGAATTAACATCGCGTTTACACGTTCTCCCTGTGTCTGCGTGGGTTTCCTCCCACTGTCAAAACATGCATACTAGGAATATTAGGTTAGGTTGACCCAACATGGTGGCGTGCTCAGTCACAGTGGCTTTAGGACTAACCCTCCACTCTAACCACGCAATTTCATTGTAAAATGACAATAAAGCTGCTTTACCAAATGTAAAACAGCAGGTATCATTTAGATGAACTAGGCTTAATGATTGTAAGGGTTAAATGGTTGGTTTTGGTGTCACTGGGTAAAAATCTCACAATAAGCTTTAAGCATTTTGTAATTCAGGTGATCTAAAAGAACACTAGACTTCTGCACCTCTCCCTGGCTCTGAATTCAGCCTGTGATGGGGTATTTTCAGCCAATCATGTGTCAATACAGAGAGCGATTGTGTTTCTATTGGCTGCCCTTCGCTACTTACAACAGTTGATGTCATTAGGAGCTGACTGGCTGTTGATGGTGCCTTATGTCCTTATGTTCTAATGTTCTATGTTCGGCTTGAGTCGAGCTGAGACGGAGCAGTTTAGACCGCTGCAACTTTCCCTGCGACAGTTTTGTCTGTCGGGAATCTTTGGTGCAAACTGGACTTAAAAGAGAGCGACAACAAACGATCTAAAAAGCGAGCCACAGCAGAAACAGGGAGGGGAGAGCATAGCGGAGTTGCTTCCTTAGGATTCTCATGCTACAGCTGCCTTGACTTCCAGATGCTGCATACCCTGGCTTTAATGTTAGCAATACAGTTTGCGTCTCTCGTGTAATCACTTGAACACTCCAGGTTTACCAGGAGACAGATGAAAAGTTTGATTTCACTCTGACATCTCTTTAGTAAATATGTAGCTATAGCCAGAAGCTAGTTAGCTTCCCTTATTAATATAATACTAACAAAATCTGACTTCTTTTTATCGCAAACAAAAATTGGTGAAATATGAAATAAACCTCATGGAGACAATAAGTTTCTGCACCTGCCCAAGAAATAGTTAAACTTAGAAATCCTCATTAAAAAAAAACAAACAAACGAACAAAAAAAAACCCCACAAGTTGTTTTCATTTTCTGTTTGCTACAGAGATGAAATAAAGAAAACATATTGTGCTAACAGATTCTAAAGGGCATATTTTTCCAACTCTGGACAGATTTAAGCTAGCTGTTTCCCCCTGTTTCCAGTCTTTATGCTAAGCTAAGCTAACCCTTCTCTCGGCTCAAGCTTCATATTTGGTGCAAAGACATAAGACGATGAGATATAGAAGAAATTGAAAACACAGGTCATGTGGGATTCACAGCAGATGGGAATGAGTTGAAAAAGCAATAATAGTTTGAAAGTCCACTTCTGTTACTTTGAATGTCAAATTTCTTAAAAGCAAAATAGTTCCTTACATGTTGTTGCAGCTAGATTTTTCCAAGCAAAAATGTGCAAAATTCTGGGGAAATGAGAGCAGCCCATATGTGCTGCAGTCATCTTTGTATAAGTCAAAGAGGAAGACACAGCTTATGAAACAAGCAGAAATGATTCTTTATGGCTCAGTGGGGAACAAATCTTATGTTTCTGGTTGCGAGACAATTCAAGGAAAATGGACATCTCCTTGAGGAAAAGTTTGATTATATTTTAATAGACATGGGCAGCACAAACTGGACTTAATGCAAGTGGGAGGTTAAAAGTTAATAAAACCGCAAAACAGGCTTAAAAAGCATTTATGTCGTCTGAGACTGATTTTGAAAACAGTTTCCTCAGTGTACCTCTTTACTGCTGCAACTCGTGAGTTGATTAATTGGTCATCTGTCGGTCATGTGGTAAATCTTTCCACTCATCTCCATTTTCAGTCCTGAAAAATATGTGAGCACCAAATTCCTGCTACCCCATGCGGGCAAACAGGTTTTAATTTAATGTCCTTACTTCCTAGTTCAGCGAATAAGGAGAAGAAGACTGTGGAAACATTAAATGTGACAGCAGTGATGCTAAATTGGATCAATGAACGGAACAGAGCGTATTCACAACTGAGTTAGTAAACAACAACCCTCAGGTCAGCAGCTTAGGAAAACTCATGATGTGTGTCTGAAGACGTGGAAATAAAAAGCTTTCCTTCATGCAGACCAAATTAAACGCACCTTACCTCACTGTCAAATTAAGCAAATACAGAAATGCAAACAGCAGCTCCTGCACAAACAGTCTCAGATCAGATGACATACTGTAAGGCCCATGGTAAACATGGGCATGCATGCACATTATGCACATCTCATGCTGCTGCTCACACAGGATATCACCTGGCAGCTGGCAGGGACCTTCATTACAGCTCATTTGGCACACGAGTGAAATAAACTGGTCAGGTGCTCTCGTTGGCTTGGGAAACAATGAAAGCAAACTCTGACACACAGATGCTTTTGTGTTTGTTTGTCGCCAACATCTATTGCTAAAACTGCAGGAACTTCTTCTTGGCTAACAAACAATACAAAGAGCTAAACAACAGGACTTTGCACCTTTGTTGCATTGTCGACGTTTGACAGAAGACACATTAAGCAACACTGTTTTTCAATTAAAAAAAATGTCCATGTTAAGTTTTCCAATCAACAGGTGTTCATTAAAGATCATTAGAGACGCTGCATTTCCTTTTCAGCTAAGCCTATAACACCACGAAACAGGAATGTAGGAGCATGTTGATAATCTAATTAGTTCACTGATAGTCATCCATCACAACTGCTTTACCCTCCACACGATTATCTTTCTGCCCACGCAGTCATGTGGGTTTTATCCCCACTGGCCTTGTAGATTAGATAGAGCCTTGATGAGCTCCTGCCTCTTGTTGAAAAATTTCTCATTTCAGATTTAGCCAACACCCTCCTGTTAACATCCTTTGCTAGCAGGAAACTGGCTCTGGGGATGGAGCACACATTTCACACCTAATAGGTAATAACTCAAAACTAACTGCCCCAGAAGCCAATTTGTACTTTTAAAATAAATTTCCTTCACGAAAACAAGTAATCTTTCCTTATAAAATTACAGATTGCTGTAACATTCCTCTAAAGTCCACATGTTGAGTTCATGTGGAAGGAGGTTTGAGTCCTCCTTTGATCAGCTGAAATGACAAAATACTGAAAAAATTTAACTCCTACCACACAAGAAATCATTTGAATTTATCGTATTTACATTTTTAGAGATTTTTGACAGTTCATGTAACACAGGTGGTTTAAAGAATCAGACTGGCGCCTTAAAATACCAGCAACCATCAGCAAGTCTCAAACAGTTGGGCACTTCATTGTGCATTCACTGGGGACTATTTTCTGCAGTGGATAAATACACATATTGTGCTGCAGTTGAGTAATTCCAGCAGCAAGACAGTGAGTCAAAATCGGTTCAAGTGTGTGATTTAATGCTGTGTTTTTAATAGTTTTTAGCCCTATGGCACAAATGTTGTATAATAACAAAATACAAACACTTTCACTCTTACTTCACTACATTTTCACAAAAAAGAAAGATACTTTTGCTTCGTTACATTGCAAGAAGCATCTCAATCACTCGTTACTGAATAGACCCATAAAAGAATTTGGTTGGCGACTAGCCATCATTGTTTTGGGTTTTTTTATTTGTTTCAGTGGCCAATAATGTTTGATGAGACTGCAAGAATTTGGATCATTGGTTAGTCATGTTAGATGCTTACGCGTCCGTACAAGTAATGACTTTGTTTTTTCTTTAAGTGCTGCTGTTTTATGTTTGATTTTAAATCATTTTGTTGTTATGACGCAGCAGCAGTCGCCCAGTTGCAGATTCAGCTTGGGCTAAACTTCTGCCTGTTGTGTTCAAATCAGCTCCATAAGTGTTTAGAAGGTTTAGAAAATTTTCTGAGAGCACTTTTCTTTTTAGCACTTTTGCTTTATGACTGAGATATTCTGTCCTTAGGTAGACCAAAGGCTTCAAAGATGAAGACTAGACAATAAAAAGTTGAACTTGACTGCTTTTTACATGTTTTAATGTGCTACTTAAGTACAATAAATACCAGCTACTTTGAGACTACTCAAGTTTTATTCTAATTGGCAGCTTTCACTTTTATCTGAGTCATTTTCCAGTAAGGTGTCTTTAATTTTACTCAAGTATGGCTTCTGGGGAATAAGTGGAGAACTGTGGGGCACAGAGAAATAAGATTAATCAGGCTTTGGCTACACAAATGCACTTGTTAGGGTTGAATGATTGTTGGTTTTGTCCCAGTCTCATCTCACCCCCTAACCCCAAAAAAGATGTCTTAAGTCCTTTGGCGTCCTCTCATTTAATTCTGTCATTTTACACGTGGATGTCTTACACAAATATGTCATGGCACAAAGAGCGTGAAAGGCCGTGTTTGGGAGAATGTTGCGGTAGGTGAAAGGGTCGAACAGACAAACTTTGCCCCGAGTGACTAGGCATTTGTGTCTCATGTAAAACCAAAAGTCTTCTGTGTTTTATTTTAATTTATGTAATGGAAAATTAGCCTTATTTATCCTGAACCAAACCATCACGTTTTCTTTAACATAACCAAGAAGTTTTCTTGTGTAAACCCAAACAAAAGGTGACCGTTTTCTCAAAGTTAAACACGTTTATTATGGTTATGAAGATGACAAAGGTCACCTGACGTTGTCTTTGCAGTAAATCCGATACTCATATAACGTGAACGCTGTTAAATGACACGCCAAACTTCACAAGGTAAAACGTTGTAACGGCTCCATGCATTTTGTTTTATACGCTGTCCGATGAGATCACGGTCTTTGTTCTTCTCATGGGGTTTGTTGACAATAAGAAAAAATTTAGATTATCTGCAGCTTATCCTTTAAGATGTTGCTCAAAGGAACTTCAAACAGAGCGCATGGCTGTTTACGGACACGTGACCTTTTGCTAAACTGCTAAACCTCTTTTCTGGTTTAAAGAACTTTGATTGAATTCTAGTACAGAAGGATTTAGATACTAAAACACTGGATTAGGCCGTTGGCCAACAGTAGAAAATATCACAAATATTGGTGATAATTCTAAACCTCATCTGATCAGCATTCATTGCAGAATTTAAGGGGATTATCCTACCAAACAGTGTTTTCTGTAATGCACTGAGCAACCTTTTCTTTGTCCCTGTGAAATGACAGACTAACAACAGGGATCAACGCTTTACCAAACAGTGTTCTTTTTGGTAACATGAGGGCGACATGCCGGAGCTGGCAGGCGTCTTTGTGTCTTCAGTTATCAGCTGAGCGCTTATTTTGTCTGTGCTGTAATCCCCCCATCATCGTCCATGGGGGAGGATGAAAGACCTCAGCCCTGACCCAAATTCATAGAAAAGCATGGAGAGACTAAACAATAGCGGAGCTTATAGAAAAGCCCCTAATTAACGGTTCATATTTTTATAGGTGTAGCACTGCTCTGTGGTCTGCAGCAGGGGAACCACGCACAGAAAACAGTAATTTCCTCTGCTTAGTCAAACATTTATCAGACTCGGGATAACACCTAATGTTCTGAGAACAGGTCATTTTTATGGTCTGCAAATTACACACAAGCGCACTCAGCGTGTGAACAGTGTGTGTTACGCTAGTGTCAGTTTAGTGAAATGTACGCTGTTCAAATCTAGAAAAGCAGGATAAAAATCTGAGAAGTGACGAGACTGTTCTTATTACAACCTGCAAAGAGTAAAGCTAAGATGAACCTGCAGCGTCCACAGGTGCAAAAAGGTCCACGAAACACATTCTGTCACTAAGAAACGAAAGCGCACTGCTCGACCGGCCAGCCGACCGGCCAGCCGGTCAATCTGCACCAAGAGGCTTATTATACAATCTGTCAAAAAATACAATAAACACTTGTTTTAAAGACATGAACTTGCTGAATGTTTAGTGGCGTCCTCTCACGTGCCAACTTTATGTTGTAGTGTCTGTACATTAGAGGACTCCACTAAACATTTAGCGAGTGTCACGTCTTTTAAAATTTATTTATTGTGTCTTTTGACGGATTGTCTGAGTGCACATACTCCTGCATTGTTTTCAGCCAGCGGTGACATTAGCAACGAGGACTGTGCTGTTCATCATAATTATGCTGTAGAACACTTCATATGATTGTAAATATCCTTATTATAAGACTTAATGTGCAAAAAACTGAACTTCTTCTTTAATTCTGTCCATCACATTCATTCATCTGCCAGTATCAACAGCTTCTGGTCGTTATGTGAATCTCCCCTTTGTACACCTGGATCATTCACTTGGGTATCCAGACTGTATAACCAGGTAATTAAATTCCAGTTTGTAGGATTTTCCGGCGTTGAGCGCTGACGTTGCAAAATGCAGCCAACTGGAACCAGTTTGAATTGTCCATCTGGGCTGTTTTAATATGGCGGTGCAACACGGCGGAGGTCCGAGGTGAAGAAAACACAGTGATCCATTTTTCGCTGACACTTTGTACCTTTTTGCCTTTTGTTTACAAAGATCTTTTTCTTTTCAGTTTGAGGTGTGAACCTAATAAAAACCACAGATGGAAAAAGTCAACTTTTGAACTCTGGTTTGGATCAAAGAAAACAAACCATGGGTGTGATCTCGCCAAATGATAAAAGAATATAATTTTCCATGTTGACTGTTTCTAATGTTCGTTACCTAAAGGTTAACTGGAAGTGAAGCACTGAATGTTATCAACATTGTCTGTCTTTCCCAAAAGATGTCAACAGTTGGTGCAAAAAACAAGTGATGCCTGAAATGAAAACTACATGTGACTGTGAACAAGTTAGCTTAACAAGATCGAGATAATTTTTTAACAGAGTTTGTCTCACTTGGATGTAATGAATGAAGCTGTTAAACAAAATTCTAAAAGCCAGACATCGGGAAGGGCAGAGAAAATGGGTCAGTGAGACAAATGAAAAACAAAATGTAGTTGGAGACTTGACATTATTGTTGTGCGAGTCTGTGTGTAGGCAGTCAATGTGTTTTTAAAGATCTGACGGTCTTTTCCCGACGCACATCGCTGCTGTGCTGTATGTGACACCATCCCACACGCTGCTGGCAAACACCGACTAACAGTAACCCACATTTGCTTCAGCCTCATTGCAAATTTGCATGTGCAACAAGTTAGTCTAACAGGTCTCCACTATATTGCAATGTAAATGATGAAGGCCGTGCTGTTTGTTTACTGTTTCTTTTCTTTTCTTTTGGTTCAGTTTTGGTTTCCCTTTCTGTGCTGCTAAGAAACGTCCAAAAAATTCCCTTGGGCACACAAATTCCCAGAAGTGGCTCCACTGATGCAATATAAAATTGGCAAGAAATGGGGAGAAAACACCAACTGTTCATTAAATTATGAAAAGAGAAAGAGTGTTGAAGGAGAATGGGTGAGAGAAGGTGGAAAGTCATGCCGTTAATTCGCCAATTTTGCCCCATTTCTGTATACTGCTGTACAGTGCCACAGGTATTTGCTTACTTTCATTGCTCACATTAATTTCAACAACAGGAACTGTTAATGACGAGAGGAGGAGGACAGAGACAATAATCCTTACAACTTTACAACTCAGTACTTCCTTTTCAACCAGATAGGGGCGGGAATGAAGGGACACAAGGAAGTTCATGCAGGAACAAAAGGCTCATTCATGTTAGACAAAATTAACTTGCCTTGATCCAAACTTCATTATTATTATCTTTTACCTTTTAATGATTACACCACCACCACCGAAAAAAAAAAAAAAAAAAAGGA
>JAQLOL010000025.1:2367312-2387300 GCA_029783665.1 Naso thynnoides | reverse complement strand
GTGTGTGTGTGGGGTGCTTGGCAGAGGTTCATAAAGGGATTTGGCGGTGTATTGTGTTGAAATTTCGGATCAAGTCATAAGTTGACTTGCACTTTCGCAAAGTTACCTACTGGGCCTTTAAACGTGGACGTTTTGGATTCACATGGGAATGGAGCCACGGTCTCTAGCCCGACCTCTCTCTTGCCCTTTTTGCAATGTTCATCGCCTCATGCTGGTGCTGCACCTCAAATACATGCATGTACTTTTCATGCACTGATTAGCAGATCTCCAGTAAGTCAAAATAAAGCATTTTCCGGTCTTTCTACGACCAAAAATGCTTTACAACGTAAGTCAGCATTCATACAATCACACACACACACACAATAATGGCAGGTAGCTTCTCAACAAAGTGCCAACAGCTCAACAGCAACTGACTAATTTCACACACCGACGGAACAGCCATCAGGAGCAATTGAAGGACACTTGGACATGCAAACGAGAGGAAGCGCAGATCAAAACACCTTCCCCCTGGCTGGACCTTCAGAGCCTCAGCCGCCTTGTTGCACGCTTTGGTGTGAGACTGAACCGTGGGATCTTTGAGAAGTTTAGTGCAAAAGCACCACAAGGATGAGTTCTTAGCACCAACCTGAGACAATACTGAGCAAAAAAAAAACAGGATTCACACGCTTATTTACAGGAATGCCCTGAGATACATTTAGCCGTGTTGTGTTCAAAGCCATGTTTGCTGATAAGGAAGAGAGAAGACAGACACCCTGAGGCTCCTCTGCACATGTATTTAAACATGTTCTGTATATTCAAGCAGCAGTGAGATGGCTGCAGGCCAAGATTTAATTACAGACTCTTTCTGGAGCTCAAAGAAGGACCACAAGTCTGTAATTCTTTCCCAGTGAAGCAGCTCTAGAGACTTTTCAAGTACTTGTTTTGCACGTGTTTTATTTTGGCCTGCAAGACATGCGAGCACGTAGGCTGAGCAACTTCACACAGTTTTACTTCAAACCGTGAAGACCGGGCCTATCTTTGCACCTCAGCGTTGTGATTCTGAGTATTTGCAGCGTTTAACAAGTAACTCTGCAGCCGAGTTCTCCTGCTAGATAAAGTCGTGCGTCAGCTGACTTCTCAGAAACTGTTGCCATTTTTAAAAAAGGGGGCGGGCTGTTGCTACGGAGAAGTGGAGAGGCAACAGCCAATGCCGTCCGTGAAAGCCGTTCCTCACAGCTCAAGTTACAAACTCCATGTAAAACTGGTCTGCTGGTTTATGTGGGAAGCCTGAACATTTGAGCAATGAAACATGTTGAAAAGGCCGTTGTTGTTGTTGTTTTAAATCAAATTGTGAATATAAAGCACTTTGTAAACTTTTATCTAGAATTTCTCAAAATGTTTATCAAGACAAACTTCTTTGAAGGAGCCACAGAGCAAAGTTTCAACTCCAAAAGTTCCATATTAATCCACTTTTTTTCTTTCAAATCCAAAGTAATCTAAGTTTGGGAATTCTTGACGCACTGAAACTTTAAGTACAGATCTAATCCTGAATTACTTGGTTGCCTCTGGGTTGGGCAGTGATCTTAACAGATTACGATCAATACTCCCACAGTATGCTGAATGTTAAGAATGTGTACAGACAATCATTTCAAAGCCGCTCCTTAAAACTATCCCACGACAGGAATGTTTTAACCTGCTGACGGCATGACTGCACCTCTGCTCGAGTTTGAATTTGTTAAACCAAACTGCATGATTTATTTATTTTTTTACATTTAAACAACAGAACTGCAGCTACAAAAAGGGGAAAATATGCAATAAACCGGAAGGGATACCATTCCTATGAGCTCTGTTGTTTTCTTGAAAGAATGTTTGTGACAGCTTCCTCATTAAGTTTTCTTTTCGGTGAAACATAACTGACCACCTAACCACCGTGTCTGATAACCGCGATGTGAAAAAGCCTGCAGCCTCGTTGGCAAACCTGACTGCCACAGTTTCTTTTTTCAGTTTGACAAACATTATTTAGGCCTCAGGAGTGAGACTGCTTGAAGATGGAGGAAGGACTAATGGAATGTTAGATTTTTATTTAAATTACTAAGGTGTCTGCATGCTGAATTCTCACTTAATTCTACATCAGTGATTTGTAAAACTTGTCATCTGTTAACAATGAACTATTAACAGCATTTTTCACAGGAGATAAATATATTTAGTAGAGACTCTGAGCTTTAAAACAATAGGTGGGAGAAAAATAAGGCATGCACACGCTCTTAAATAATGTACAGCTCCAATAAGCCAGTCACCAGCTTGTTCAAAGGCTATGTGCGCTTTGCATATTCAGCCCCAAGACACTGCAGTGCTGTCTGTTTTCTGCACCCCCCCCAAACCACTTGTGTATGGTGCAAGCTGCTCTACGAAATTGCCTCAGCCTCAATTCCCCATTGTGCAGCAGCCTGTTCTTCACAATGAACTGCGCAGAGCAACCAGGGTGGTGGCTAACATCATTAGCAGCAGGAGAGGACATGGGCAGGTCTGTTGTGGATCATCACCATGGAGAGGCTGTTCTCCATTTCCTCCCAAGACCTGATGAGTGTTGTGTTTGTCCTGTAACCTGAGACAACGCGAGGATCTGAACAAACAAGGGTGCAGCCACACATCACCACCGAGGATTCCCCAGTTTGACGCTTCGTATTCTTGTATTCCTCCAAAAATGTTCTGACTCCAATTGTACCAGAGATGGATGGAAAAAAGAAGAGAACCCCACCCAAATATCATATGAGTATGACATATTTTTTAATGATATAAACCTGTACAACATTGGATTTAAGTCAGTTTCTAGGCCTTTCAGCACAGGATGTAGACAGTGTTATGCAAGTTAGAGGATGTTGTGAACTGTTTTTTTTTTTTTTTACCCCAGTTTCACAATCTAGCTGTTGCGCACCAGCTCTTTGCAAATAACACATTACCACTGAAACTCTGTAAACTGCGGATGCAGCTGAGCGCTCGGTGCAAAGGCGGCGCTAAAGCATCACCAAATTTCTAGGAAACTGCAGCCATTGCTGCCTCTGATTGTGATGTGAATAAACATCAAAAGGTTGACAAGTGCAGAGGCGTCAAACCTAGTTTGGAGCGAGGCGATGCCTATCAGCACAGCAGAACCCGGATGTGTGTAGATGAAACCTCTCTTCTGCTTCTGGACATTTTCGTCAACAAAGACCATATCAAAAGGTCAGACGGGAGTGAATTAGACGTCCTTTTTTTTTATTTTTATTTCTTTTTCAAAACTTACAGCTGGATCAGTTCTGTCGATCTTTGCCTGCATCTCTTGCAAAGGGAGCAACATCTTTCCTCCACTAAGCTCAGCTGTGGTGCAGTCACTCAGCACGGTCTGCACAAAAACAAACGGCCTTGTTCCTCTCTTCCAACAGACTCAAACTTTCCAGACTGTTGCACAGAAGAGAGTCCTGCATGTGGTTGCTCTCATCTTTCAGGGCAGCTCCCACATTTTCATAAGCAGGAAGTAGAGCTACACTCATGCAAATCCACCCCTCCTCCTCACACATTGTTGAGAAGTCCATATAAAAAGATCCAGGGCTTATGAATGGGTGCTATGGAAATGGGCTTCATGACTGCATGACAACAAAAGATAGAGTTTTTCCTTAATGCTTTGACCTGGAGTCAATCACCTTCAGAGGAATGAGATAGAATTTTATACAACAATAATCAAGCTACAATCAGGTCACCTGACTTCCCCAAACCACTTTAATCTGCATAGAAACACATTTACATTTATTACAAAAATAGATTTCTTTGTTAATTAAATTAAACCTAATGGTACAAAGGTTGTCTGTTGCTGGAAAGTTCTGTCCTTTTGTGATGTCAACAGCAAAAATGACACTTATTTTGCAGCTGAAGGATGGGAGCCCGGGGAAAGGAGGAGAGGAACGACAGCTGAGATCCACAATGGAACAGTTCAGCTTCAAAAGCCGTTTATCCGAAGACAAAGCGTTTCTGAAAACAGTTATCCTGCAGTCCAATGAATTCACCTTATCAATAAGGCCAGCGTTGCCCCTATTCCAGCAAATCCAGCAAAGGCCATGAGTGTGTTCCTCACTTTGGACTCCGGGTCTGCAACTCGAAAAAACTCGACAAAGCCATCCTGAAAACAAAAGAATTCAAAACACGTTAGTCAGAGATCTGAGGGTGAAGCACAGGGGCAAAGGCGACTGTTCTCTGAACACGTACGCTTAGTTGCACAATGAGAGCAGTTACGCAACCACTCAATTTTTTTTTTTTTTTGCACATCCTGTCATTTAGCCATTAGTCAAGAACTCACCCAGGAGTTGTTTTTGACCAGCCACTCCCGCTGGTCAGCCAGCAGGTATGTGGATATTTCCTGTGCCACCAGATTGACGCAGTTTGCCCTGCCACTGTCCTTCAGGTACTGAGACACCACTGCCCCGAAGGCGACCAGGCTCACGACACGACCCCAGTTGGTAGTCCCGTCCGAAAAGAGGCTCTTGGCTACTGCTCCAACAAAACTGGCATTATCCCCTCTGTCATCCAACGACAGTTTGTTGATCATACCTAAAATTTCAAGAAAGATTAAGGAATTTGTGTCTGACTTCAAAAGATAACAAAGCTGTGAGTTTTTCAACTCAGTTTACATCCTAACTTGCACTAGAACTACAAGGTGTGTGGCACCTAATATAAACTTGACTTGCTTATGGAATCCATGTACGTTTTGTGAGAACAAAATAACTCCTACAGGTCAAAACAGCAGATCCAAACATGGTGTCCTCCGAGAGGAGCTTAAGGCCTGTGACGCCGTGAGCGGCCGCCTTTGTGTAAAATCCGCACAGAATCGCGTTTACCTACCATTGTATGCGAATCTGTGTTTCTCCAACATGTCGTCCACAACTCTTTTCATTGTAGAAAGCGCTTTACTTTCGTTCCACTGACATTTGGAAAGTCCGGTATGTTCTCTTAGGAAACGCTCGATGAGTTGCCGCGTGTCACTCTCCAACAGCTCGTCCCCTGCCGGGCAACTGGGAACGTCGTTGTCGCTGTCCGACTGCGGCGTACACGGTAACGAGCCGTCCTCGACCTCGTCGCTGTCCTCCCGGAGGTTTTTGGTTAAAAACCCCTTTGGCGAGTTCATTGCTAGTTTTCTGGGCCGCTTCGGCGTGTCGCTCGGCCCTACGTGCCCGTTGAGAGCGTCTGTGGGAGAGTCCATGGTGAAACCCGGAGAGCCGCTTCCTGAGCTGTGAGTCGATCCGTTGACTTCAGTTTGGGTTAACATCGAGCTCACGCTGTTTAACAACAAAACGTTACTCATTTGGATTGAAAATTACGCTTAAGGCCTTTTTAAAACGTCGAAATTTGGTGATTGCTGCTAGCCTACACGAATCAAAACGCTAGCCTGGGCCCTGCTACTCGCTAACCTCCATTGCAGGGTTGCAATGAACATAAGTGAAGCCCCAACGGCCGATATAGTAAG
Organism: Naso thynnoides; assembly: GCA_029783665.1. Lineage (NCBI taxonomy): Eukaryota > Metazoa > Chordata > Actinopteri > Acanthuriformes > Acanthuridae > Naso > Naso thynnoides. The sequence continues at coordinate 2,381,827 of JAQLOL010000025.1, read as the reverse complement.
ATGGGCGTGGTTTTACGTGTGCGTCATGACTCACCGCACTAATCCACTTCCTCTTTCGCCTTTTCAAATTTAAAGCTGTTTGTTTGTTTAAAATTAAAAAAAAAAAAAAAGCAACAGGAAGACTGGTGGCGGGCGGAATCCGCCAGTAATTTCTGTATTTTTCCATGACAGAAAAATTACAAGTTGGAATTACGAGGCTTTGTCCGAAACAATAAATATTTATTACAACATTAATATGACTAAATATAACAGTAAGGGGGGGGTGCTTAAACTTAATCTAGATTTTGCCCTTTTAGCACAGTACATGTCATTTCTCCGTTTAACACCACACTATTTTTCTTTTCTTTCTACTATAAGTCGCAGTTGAGCAGATTGGTATAATTATGTAAATTTTTATCAGCTGACGTTTCAAAACTTGTAAACATCCATATCCAACAATGATCTTATATTTATAATACAATAATGATAAAAGAAAAAAAAATGCAGGGGCATATTATTTATGCACTGCCTAAAATACTGTCATAGACTTGCAGCTCTGTTCTACACATAAGCACACACCTTTATATTATCGCATGAGGGCACACTGACAAATTCCCTTATATTTAATAACAGCATAGCTGCTGTCTTCTCAGTATGAGAGGTTTTATCCTGTAGTTCCTTGTTAAAAAAAAAATATAGGCAAAGTTCTGTCCTCAACAGAGACGTTTATGTCCATGATTGTGCTTCCCCCTAGTGGTCAGAGATATGCGGCACTCCCTTTCAGCAACTTTGTTACCTGTGAAACTCTGTGCCTCTTGCACTTTCACTTACGACCTTTTCTCTTTAGTCCATGTGCAGGGAGTCTCAGCATGTTCTCCCCAGCAAGCACATCAATGGTAACTGGGGCACAAACATTACATCAATGAAAAAACAAGCATTTCTTATTAATGTAAAAGTTTATTTCAAATACTGACAAAAATCCTCTCACCTACTCCCACACACTGAATTCCAGATACTCCTTTACTTTCTGAAGTCTTAAAATCATTCCTGTGTTCTCCAGTCATCCTCTTTATCATGTAAACCCTTATTATTATTATTATTATTATTATTATTATTATTATTATTATTAACTTTTTTTTTCTTGGAAGCAAGGGTGCCTCTGATTTCCCTGCAGTTATCTTAGGCCAGGATGAAAAGTACTAATTATGCATTAAGAGAACACAAGGAAACAAACATTTACTTGCAAAACAAGAAAACAGATAAGGTAAAAGCAGCACAAAAAGTACTTCAGAGCACACAGCCTGTCATTTCTTTATACATTCTGGCACGTATTCATCATAACAGAATGAGAGACACCCTGTATGTTCGGTTTGAAACGAACCCTGCTATTACCACTTGTTGAACTGCCCCGTGCAAAGCCAAACACCAAGTGGCGTTCAAGAACTCCTGTCCACTGTTGTTTCACAGAACATGTTGTAGCTTATTCACCCATTTCTTTGAGTAATCTTTAACCTTTTTAAAGCAGGAAACTGTTGGCTTTTGAACAAAACAAGGTGCTATTGGTCAGTTAATGTCATTGAAAGTGACATAAAGCATTCCAGACTTCCCTTTGGCGCTCTGGCCAACCAATAGCCGCATCAAATTCGACGATGCACAACTATGTAGAATTACCGCACTCTCAACTGAATGGGTATTTTTTTCCCACAGGAGCTATAGGAATCTGAAACAGAGATACTTGGGTAGAAGAGAGTCAGACTGGTAAAATCAAAGGGACAGGTGTTCTTTACAGGGCTCTCATCTCAGATTTGTCTTTGACTGAATCAGCAGCATTTACACATATTTCCATATGATACAAATTCACATAGCCTCTGCCATTCACTAAGTTAGAGCAGAAGTAGTGTTTAACTGAAAGGAGAGAGGAACCACTGAATCAGAAAATAGCTCAGGCTATGAAAGAGTGAAAAGCAGGTGGGAAACAACACAAAAATCCCTTCCTGTTGAAGTCTATTTACAATGGCTGGAACAGAGAATTGCAGTGCATTCATACAACACCTTAACAAGCACATACATACAGCTCAGATCTCTTTCTCCCACTGCAAATTTGACACATTTTACAGTTTGCATGAAAAACAAAGTGAGGTTGAGAATGTGATGGTGCATGCACCCTATAACCTAGCCTACATGGTGGAGTGTGCATTTGCGAAGGTTCCCTGAAGCAGTATTATACAAAGGAGGCTGATTCTCAGTGAGCGCTGCCAGATTTCAGGATCGCACCTTTCCCCTCCTTCAGAGTTCAAACCACATGAACAGGTGGGACGAGAGCGCAGAGCACAGGCTCGCATTTTGCCCCCTCGCCATGTGATATAAAATCTCTCCCTACTTTGCCAAGTTTTGGAGTCAGTGTATCCTGCAGGCACACGGTGTCCCAGTTCAAGCCTGCAATGACGATCTTGGAACAGGGCTGACACCCGTGGTTATCAGGTTGCCCGCTGTTTAGCCTCTGACACCCCTGAGATCAGAGATCAGTCTATGTGGTGTCAGTATGGGAGGGGAAAACGTTGCTGTGCTGGTAGGAGCAGTTGATCTACACTGCAGCTGAGGTTTAAGGGAACCTAAGTGGTAGTATTCTTTTACTAACGTTAGTGTTTGCGTTGTGAAATGCCAAAGAGGGCACGATGTCAAGTACACCACCAAGTCTGACTGTGACATATGTTCTGTAAATGTCAAAATATTGAGGAAACAATCTCCCACAATAAAATGTTCTGTTTTTAGCTTTAACGGCCAGGAGAATAAGAGGAATTCTTCTGGGTGTTTCCAAATGTCTGAAAACAGATTTTACTGTATATGTGCCATTGTGAGGCGCAACTATGAACGCTTTGAGTGTAGTTACTTTTGTCTTTTCAATGGGACTTACGTGTCCAGATATTGCCGCTGTCTCAATATACTGTGTTCAGTGTGAGACACTGGAATGCAAACAGTGTAACAGTGTCTGGATCTGTGTTTGAAAGATGACATTGTGACATGTGGTCGGGTCCCTTTTTATTCATGGGGTCAAAACACGATGGAAGCCAGACCAGCTTGGGTTGTACTCTGCCTCATCACACCACAATGTGAGCCAGATGATCAGAAGGTTAACAGTCACATTGGAAAGACAAGTGTCCCCACGGCCTCTGAGCCTGATAGCTGCAGTGTGAAATCTGCCTCAGAAAAGTGCAGAACCTCCAAGCCAGAAATCCCAGGATGTAATCCCAAGTGAGACGATTTAGTATTAGCGTTCCTCCCCGGCGTGTTAGCTGGTCTGGTCCTCAAAGCGCCAAGCTTATCACAAATTACGTGCTTGTCTGAGTATTATTTACAGAAGCATATTCTCTATGCAGGGTGCTTCAATCCCCCCACAAATCTTTTAGGCTCATAGTAAACACGTCTCGATGCAACTCAACAGCGAACAGACTATGACTGAACTCAGAGATCGCAAGGCTTCCCAGCCATTAAAAATAATACAAGGATATACTCAGCTGGCTCTTGCCCTCGGCCTCTAACTGGAGCGTGTGTACATGGATTGTCAGGACAGCAGACAGGAAAGGAGGGAAGGAAGTATGACTGTGGACATGTTAGGGCTCTGTGTTTGTTTTGATACTTCCAATCACTAAGCAAATTCCATACTTCCATTAAAAAAAGATGTTAAATTTCTTTTTTGTTAAATGTTACAATCATGCAGCATATTGAGAGAGAACAGGAGCAAAGAGAGTCAAGACTTAAAGCAACATGTGCAGAGGGAGCAAAAAACTGTAGCGCTCTTAAATCCCTTTTGCTGAGCTGCAGAAAATGACCTCGGGTTTGTTCGACGAAAGGTCACCAAAGGATGAGATGAAAGGAAGCCTCCATTCGCTTCCTCCATTCCCCACTGTAGTGTCAGCGAATGCCGAAACACTCTCAAGCTAGGCAGCTGCCCCTCACGGATTTGATATGCAAGCAATTGACATGTATCTTCCAACACTTCCTGCCAAAGCCAGCCACCGGCATAGATAGGGAACATAAAAATTAAAGAACGCTCTGCGATCATGGTTCTTAACTCCCTTACACACATTATTTTGGTGTCATTTTGGATGCAAAAAAGAACAAAGCATACTATACAGACTACAAAGTGCATTAACTCACCCCATCCAACCCCTGCCCGATGACACACACCTACTGTGATGCATCTTGGAACACCGAAAACCAAGACATAAGGGAGGCGGCAGAGCAGAGTGCACAGAGGGGGCAGAGCTGTGCGTGGTGGAAAGGCAGAGAAGGCTTTGACCTCACGGGCCGCCTACACTTCCATCCAACCCAGCCCCACCCACATACAAGCAAATGGAGTTTTAACTTATACAACTCTGCCCAGCATGTTAAAGCCAGTGGTGCCTGGGGATGAAAAGGGAAGAGAGGGGACAGGGTGGACATATTGGGGACATGGGTGCAGAGGAAGAGGGATGTCGGCTGGGAGCCCCAGGGGGGTGAAGGTGCTTCTCGGATGGTGGAGGCTAGCCGGCTAGCTTGCTTGTCACCAAGGAGGACTTTCGCTGGGGCAGGTCCTTCGGCGTGGGAATGTGGTCGCCAGTCACCAGGTTCTTGTCGGGCCCCGCCACCGGAAGCTGTTTGTTCTTCATCTTGGCCTTGGCCATGTTGTAGTCGCCTGAGTCGAAGTACTTTTGCTGTGTGAGAAAAGAGATAAGAGGCGCTCAGAGTCACTAAATGATCTGATTAAGGAAAAAGAACAAGCTGTGGTTTAAAGACTTCATTGATTGTCCCTGTGTCTGTCTGTCTATATGTGGACTGACAGAGTTTCCAGTCCTTAAATTGTTCCTCCAGTTCAAATTGGCCCTGTGAAGGACCTTTCCAAATGCAATCTCAGTGTAAGAGACGAAGGACAAAACCCACAGTCCTCTTGCTCAACAACAAATTGGGTGGTTCGGCCATAGCTAACTTTTCGCTTCAGCAGTCGAGTTTGGCAGTAGGGGTGGGAATCTAGGCACCTAGCTATTTGATTCAATTACGATTCAGGGGCCCCACAATTAGATATAAAATGATACGACACATCAACAGGCATCATGATGCATCTTGATTTTATCTCAGTGTGACACTTGCGTATAATGTGGCTCTTGTCCTGTTCACTTTTGCCGTCAACTTTGTCGAAGCCAAAGTGCTTCCAAACACTAGCTCTTAATCCACTCAGTGCTGGTTGGATCTCGGAGTCAGCCACGTTTCTTTCTTATATTCTTATACGCACTACGTAAACTGTCCAGGTGCGCGGTGGGCTGCACTTCCATTTTTCCACCTTTGCTGTTCGATTTTAGCCTGGCAAGCCATACTATAACATTAAAATATATCGTCTGGCAACGACCGATAGACCTCCGCTCAATCCAAGGGGCGGGATGAGCGCGGTCTTTCAAACTGCCTCTGCACGTAATAGGGTAGCGCTATGACCAATCAGAGCAGTAACCTAAACCTACCAGCGGAGCAAGCTGGTAAATTAAACTTTTACCGTATCCCGTCGGCAAAACAGCAAATACATCTTTCTTCGAAAGAAATGACTTGAGTGCATTTTCTTGGTCAACTTTCAAAGAAAAGGACAAGTCCAATTCTGCCAAAGCTGATGCCAACGCCGATTCAAACGACTGCTTTTCCTTCGCCAACGCCATCTTTCTTGTTGTTCACTGTCGCAGGCAGGCCTGTCATCATCGCGTTAAGCCCACCCAACGACTCTCTAAACACATAGAGCGTTGTGATTGGTGAACACAAACGGTGTTCAGGACCTACAAAGTCCCTATGGCTCGTTTCTAGACGTACTGGCTGAGCAAATCTATTTGCTGCTGCTAGGGTGCGTCTAGATTTCTAGGCTAGTCCATATACCTGCTGAATATCAAGTACCTGTGACAGAGACGTGTAATGAAGGCAGGATATCTGACATCTACACCAACTCATTTCCAACTTAAGTGCACTAAACAGTTATCACTTCACTTTTTTGTCTTTAAAAAAGGAGCTTCAAACTATGTAATCGCTCCATTTTAAATCATTAGTTCAAGCATTTCCTCCAGAGTATAAAACCGTTTTAATATTGGTGTATATTGGTGACCCATATGCCGATGCCAATAATCTGCGACAGCTCAATATTGGCTGATAATGCCGGACAACCATTAGATCGGTCGGGCCCTTATCAGTTCTTTGAGCCAACTCCTCTGGCTTTTGTATAGCATATTACCAAAAGTTGTGTGAACGATAGCCTACTATTACACAGGTGTCTTCGTAATTAAAAAAATCCTATACTTTAAATTAGGCATACATCCTCAGTCAACCTTATTGAGAATATCTTGCATTACCACTCAGCTGGACAAACAGTTCAGAAAAACAAGATATATAAGATATATATTAGGGCCTGACCCTGACCCTAACCCTAACCCTAAACTGTTTTTAAGGCTGGAGAAAACACTTGTACTAGTGATTTAAAGTGGTGTAATTAGGTTGTTTGCAGCATGTATTTAAAGGAGAACTCCAGCCATTTTTGACCCTTTTCTCGTTTTCCTGAGGGTTGTTGCTACGTTGCTAGCCGACGTCTCATCATTGAGAGCCGATTGCAATCGGCTAGCAACATCTTTCCCAGCTGTAAACAGAGGTGAGTGACTCCATACAGAAACATACAGTTCATACAGTTTCGCTACACTATATGAGTGCAGTGTGCACGGCGGTGTCTCGTAAGGACCCGACTAATGTACCACAGGTCTTGGATTGGTTTTATGAGTGTGTTTAGAGGAGCAATACGGTTAAAAACCTTGCCCCCTACTTAGCGTTATAGCTATCCCGAAGCTCTGGTAGCCAAGGGATAGCTCTGGTTTGGTCACGTCATTTTTAGTCGTGTTTTTAGCTACCCCCGACACTGGGTGACCCTTTAGGAAAACGAGAAAAGGGTTAAAAATGGCCGGAGTTCCCCTTTAGGCAAGCATCCTATCCGCTGTTTTGTTAATTATTTCCTCCTGGACTGGTTCAAGGGTTTTAAGCTGCTGTAACTTGGCTTCCAAAAATTGTATTTGTTTACAATAACTTACAATATGCTTTAAAGGAGCCTGAGATGAATGCATTACTGGAAGAAGAAAGTTTAAAGAAGGATTCATGATTGGCTCATTTCACAAATCACCTTTTCCAATGACTCACATTAATCCTATAGGTATAGGCACATGTAAATATTAAGGAAAGAAGCACCTAATCATTGACCTATCCGCCCTTCATAATGACAAAACTCAAAGCATCAATAGTCTCATTCCTCTGGCATCCTTCTGTTTCTGTTAATAATGCCATTAAGTTTTTAAAGAAAGTAGGCAGGGGGGCGTGGCCAGCCGAGACAGATATCACAGATGCTTTCATAGTGATGCATTTACATTCTTCACAATGGCATCTATTCAGTTTTAAATGGAGAGAAAAAATGTATTTCTCAGTCAGACTCACCTTTGGTTGTCACAGAAGCCCAAAAATATCAGTACTCTGTCAGAGGCCCTTTAGCTAGTTTCTTTTCAACAATTGTAAACTACCTTTTGTGCTTCATCTCTTACACAGTGATTTTGCTAGTGGTTTGTTCAAATTCAAAGCCAAATTCAAAGCAAGATAGATGCATTACTGCCCTCAAGCATACCTTTGCAAAATTTCCTCTTTCAGAAGTAAAAATGTTAGGCCCACTCCAGGTTATAGAATTTTGGGGCATTACCTTAGATAATAACCTGATGCAAGCCTCTCTGCCTCTCAAAAAACTCAATAACATCAGAGAGGTTATGAAGAATGTGCTTGGCTATCTCAGTTTCCTTCTATGAATGTTATCTCCAGCCTAAGGCACAAGCTGGTCTTACTGCTTAAGAAGCCATGAGTGCCCTATAGTTGGTAACTATTAAATAAATATTATGGCATCATGCAGGCTCTCATTACTATTACTAGCTAAGTGAATTCTAAGTGTTATATTAATAGATTTGGTATGGCCTCATGCATTTAATATTAAAAGTTAGTTCTATCAGTTCCTCAGCCTCCTCCTGCTCTTGCTCTCTCTGCTTCAAAGGGCAGGGAGGTTGCCTGGTGTGGTCATTTTGCTGCTGCACTCCCTGCCTAAGGCTTTCTGTGTATGCCCATGAAGGGCAGGGAGGTCCCAGAACAGAGCCACACTGCCAGTTATACCAGGCTGTTTATTGGACATGCGTTATTATAGTCAGCTGTTAAGGGATGAGTGACCTAATGTTTCGGGTCACTGTGAGTCTATGTGGAAAATGAATCGTTATGAATGTTAAATGAATTGTTGAAACTGACATAGTTCCTTAGACATTTGACTGTCTTGTCTTAAAAAAGGTAAAGGAAAAAGTTATGTTGGTGGCACTGATGCACTTCTTGATGAAACTGTTGACTTCTGAGTTTAAAGTTTTTGAACGTGTGGCAGTTTCCTGTAGGGCAAATGAGGTTTAAATCATACTTAAAAAATTAAAATTATGCAGTAATTGCACTTAATGTTTAGAGGACTGTAACAGTGTGTGAGAAATTCCTAAAAACTCGACATAAACAAGCAGCACCATAAATTAAATACAGGACACAAATGGAAAATTTTGGTAAAAGCTTTTAATTTTTTTATTTTTTTTTTAAGTTTTTGAGGTTTTCTCTTTAAATGAAATTTGTTTTTTTCTCAATAGTTTGAAGATTTTTTTTCATTAAGCATCTTTTTTTATCCTATCATTAAGGGAGAAGAGTTGCTCAGGTAAATCAGCATTCACAGTTAAACCTTCATATGTTTTAACAACAGAATTTTTTTTTCATAGGTCTCACAGATGACATTGAATTATAATACTTTCACTTTTCAAAAATGGAAAAGGTAAATAAAAAAACATTCCACTGAAATATATTTTATACAGTTCTTGTTTTTTTATTTTATCTTTCTCTTGCCAATGTAGTGACAATAAAATTACACCCAGCGTCAGTCTTTCCAATATAAACCCCCATTCATTGATGGAGGGAAGCCTCTCGTCTTTGATTTCCTGTCATAGGTCTTTCCTCTCTGCCTCTTTCTTAGTGAATACATATTATTTATCCAAGTTGTGGACCAATCTGACAGGAAAACCTAAAATGTCAAAAGTGAATTGTTGCATCTGGACTTACGGTCTGATATATTCTTCTGTTTATAATAATCCGTAGCAAAACTGAGTAAAAATAACATAAATTTAACCTGAACAGACAGTGTTGGGTCAGCAGGATGGTTCCGTGGGTTAGACTGACGGTGAAAATTAAAGCTTTATCAGTAAAAAATTGTGAAAGTAGTGTCAAAAGTAAAGATAACCCAAGAATATCCCCAGGGTTTGTTCTGATGACAGAAAAATAAACACTTCAGTTGTCTCAGAACACTCCAAACTGATTTTGCCTCTGTAGAGTAATCGCATCACACTTTGTTGCTCTCTGTCAGTTAAAAAAATACCCATGCCTGTATTACTTTGTATGAAATATGCACAAGATAAAAGAAAATAAAAGTTTTTTGTAAACAATTTTGTTCATGTCCCACTATGTACGTTCTGACCTGATAAAGACTTAAAGATAGGAAGAGGAGAACCTTTGCTTTTTTGGAACTGAGGAGAGGCTTCCCTTCACATGGACATTCACAATTAATTTAAAGTCATCATTGCATGCATTTAGAATTCATATCCAAAAATAGGATAGGAAACACATGAACAAGGGATGCAAAAAGAAGAGCTTCTTCCTCAAAATAACTGAAGGAGAAGGGGGGGTCGGAGGGGTGGAAGAAGAGAAGGAAGAGATGGAGAGAAGTGACGCGCTTGCTGGGGTGAAGAAGACGATCAGCCGCCAGAAACACAGACTGAAGTTTTTGAGCCTGACTTGTGAACTGAAACAGAACATCTTTCGGTTGAAACTTAAAGTTCATTCTTCGCCTTGGAAATAGACTTCTTTTGTTCTTTTATTGGTTTGTTTCTATTTCTTTTTTCTTATCTTTTTTTACAAAACAGTCTTAGCTTGGGGTTTGTTTACTAGCTTTACAAATATGAATTTTCTAATTAATTCAGATAATGTTTGCCAGCAGCGCTTGATGAACACTAGCTAGCTTAAATGAGTTTAACTAAATGTTCACGTCTTAGTTTGTCAGACTGCAATAACTTTTTAAGGGATTTTTGTATAATGCTTCATAAAAAATAATGTACTTTTGGTATTACCTTGAGTTTAGTTATGTCCATTTATGTCCATTTAAGGTAAGTCCACAGGGTGGCCTACCACGTTTTTCCTCTGCTGTTAAAGCAGAAACACCGTCTGTGATGTAATTGATTTGGGTAATGACTGATTTTACAGGATAACATGCTTGAGGGTTTTAACTCTCACAGAACTGTAAAGCAAACATGGCTTCCTTTGATGATGTAACACCTACCAAACCAGGTAGCTCCCGGCTTCTTAAATTGCTTCTACAAAAGCCAATAAAACTCCAACAAGAAATAAAGGGATGTAAAAATGTTGTCTTGATATGTTTGTTCTTTGTTTGGGTTTCAAGTAAAGTTGCGCTAGCAGTTAGTTCAGCTGTTAGTTTTCTCACAGGTGTGTGGCTTAGCTCAGTCTGCAAAGCATGCCTGCTGTCTTTCACATTCCATTTATAGACAAGACATTTTTACAGAAATTTGTATGTGCAAATAACCAAGACAAGAGCCCTGAAAAGAGCTGGTGCAAATATTGCTCTGTCCCCTCTACACTGTCGTGGATCAATCAAGGTTTCTGTTTGTCTTTCTAGAACTGTGCAGCCTTTTGTTTTCTCCTGATGCTCTGTAAGTCTCAATTATCTGGTATTTAGGCTGGTCTCTAAAGCAACATCCACTCGGAAACACATAGGTGTGGAGGAAAGCCCAAGGACTTCCTGAAACATTTTTTTCCTGCTATCAAACAAGACATTGGAGGCTCTGATGAAAGATGAAACACATTTTCACTGTACTTCTGTGCTTCTGTGTTGTGAAATAATAAGCATGTGGACGCACCGATATGATCTCCACTCTCACTAAAGTCATGTAATTGTGCACTTGTTACATGTATTTGCTTCTGTAGTTTTGAATGGCTACAGCACAAAGGCTACAAGACAAAGACCTTGAGGAGTTTCTGGACGTATAACTAATCCACCGTTTTTAAAACAAAGTTCATCTTCAGCTAATTGGGCTACAAACACTACTGTTTGACTGACTGCTGCCAACTGAGCCTTCCTTGTAAACTGCTGGCTTGGAGTGAGAATGATGTGGGTGTGTAACTGACGACACGGCTCAAATGACACACACTATCAAGGCATATGATGTGAAGATCCAGTCTTTCTGTGGCATGACTCAGCTAGTGAGTGAAAGTAAAACTACGATGACCTCAGCTGCCTCAATATTTTCCATTATGTCTCTCCTAAGAATATTAACTTTACGGATGATCAATAGGTTAGGAAATTAGGTTGGATTTAAGAGCCCTCATGTGCATTTGTTAAAATTCACAGAATAACTTTTTGGTAAATTCTTATTTCTTGATCATCATTGTTGGCTAAATCACATACTGTTTCATTTCTTGACTTACAATTCTACATTTTTCATCCAAAGTTATGGATTAAAGCTAATATAGAAGTCATTCTGTTTTGCAGTGACAGGTTAAAAGTCTGTAATTTAAAAATTCCTCTTTCTCGGATATCTAAAATGGTCACATGCAGCGCCCTAACCAACCTCCACCAACCCTGTCGTGCTCCAAGAGGACCATGATGTAAAGCCCAGAGCCAAAGGCTCTCTCCATGCTCAACACATCCACTTTTGTTATGATCACAATTGATCAAAATAGCATGTGGTAAAATATATGAAATATAATATATAAACCAAAAAACACCATTTTAGGAACAACAAAAAGTGAAAATATAAAATCACAACATTAACGACACTGACAGGAGTCATGTTCACACTGGTATAGCTACAGCAGGGTACATGGTAAGATATTAATTTTCACATTTTGGAAGCTGTATGTTATACCTTTTGGAAGACACGTGATATAAAATTCAGGAGCAATTCTTTATCTCATCACATAAAAAGAACACCCTGAAAACCATGAGATCTAGTGCAGTACAGAAAGAAGGGATGAACAGGTTCAGATGACAAGAACAGAGATGATTCTCACTTAAAATAATAATCTGAATTTTCCAACGTTCCTGAAAATACAAACTGCAGCATCAAAACACCTTAACCCTCCCCTCTCAGATTTTTGATGGAAGAGTTTTCCTGAGATCAGCCCTGTGATTGAGGTTTTTGGCTCCCCCAGAATGATACACAGAACAGTGTGAATATCTGAAAAATGTGATAAATAAATAAACAAACTAAACAGACAAAAACATTTTGTCACGTGCTGCAGTGTGTGATGACAACCAGCAAATTATGAACAAGTATACATGCCAAGTAGTAATCATTTAGGTCATCATTATGCACAATGTAAAAAATTTAGCAGCAGGCTGCATATGCTGTGAATGCTACAGTTTATAAAGTTTTTATTCGCTGCACAATAAAATAATCTAATCGTCTAACAAGTAGAAGAAAGTAAAAGAAGTAAAAACAATGAGATTTAAGGAAAAGGTTTACTATGCAAAACAACTAAAAGTGTTTTAGGTAAACTACGTGAAGCAGCATAGCCAGCCTATTTTTAAAAAATAATAATAATAATTTGGGATGAATTACAGAGTCAAGAATTCACATCAAAATAAAGATTGTGGGTCTAAGTTTTTTTTTCGTAATGAACGTTTTGTCCCCTTACAGCCCAACGATGTGATGGATAAAGCATCACAATACATACGACAAAATGTGGAGGAGGGCTCCAGTCCATAAATCCTGAAGGTAAACATGTAGATTTTGTTTGTCTGTCTGTCTGTCTATCATCCAGGGAGCACCACTGTTGAGTCATCATGGTTTGCCAGATTATACTTTTTCTTTTAAAGCTTAATAGCCCTTGAGAGAAAAAAAAGCTATGAACAGTGTTTGATTTTTGTTATAGCTCTACTCAGCCACAAAATGAAAAACCTACATGCATGGATGGATTATGGAACAACGGCCCCAAGCAGTGGCCCCAACCTCTCGAGAGCAAGAGACCCCACAATGACCACAAACAACACAAACATTTCTCTTCTTTTTTGTGCGTCTTTGTGGTCATTTCGTTGACTTGTGGTCCTCCACACCTCTGGTGGTTTGGCATGGGGCTGTTACAGATTCACAGCAAGTTTGCCAAGGTAATAGAACCACACCCTCACAAACCAAATACTAAATAATACAGAGTGTTAAAATGAACAGCATCAGCATGGATAATAAAGAGATGAAAAGATGTAATGAGAAGCACAAAATAAATCTGGATAATTCAGATTCTGACAGTTGCAGCTTTTTTGTGATAACAGGTCTGTTAAGTATCTGTTGGCTTTTCAGTCCACTTCAAGTCTTTTTGCCACCTTTAAAGGCGTTCCTTTCATTTCAGCGTTTACTTATTTCAGTCTCTTTATGTTTTATCTAAAGCTGTCCACCGATTGTAGGAAAACACTTTTTCCTGCAGCCCAACAAAGCATCCTTGCTTCTGCTGTTCCTGGTGATAGGGGGGACTTTGCCAACCCAGTCTGAACACAGAGCCAAGATGGCTGCCTCTCACCACAACCATCAAACAGGAGCTGTGCAAAGGTTGTATCAGGTGATGGATCTTATCTATTACAGTAATAAAATATTCATTTATAGAGGAGTGACCACACTGGTTAAACAAGGTTTTGTTCTGAGTTACTGCAGAGTGTCAGTTTGAACAAACTGGGTCACTTTTGAGGATAAAAATTTGGAAAGCCTCCTCTCTGCAGGTTTAACCTTTGACCCTTTCACTCACTTCTTACTCCTTTCATTTAAGGGCTTCTGGCACAGTTACCAGCCTACATGTTTTGGTTGAGCAGGTCTTGTCGTCAAGAACAAGTTAGGCAAATAAAAATGCACATTTGGCATGTCAGCAGGACTATAGATGTTTTAGGACAGTTGGTTTTGAAAAAGGTATAGAAGATTTGAAATAGTTTGGCTTTGAAGATTACTTGGCCAAAGATTTCGTTATAAGTGTAACCGTGATTAAACATTTTTCATTTTCAGTACTGAAATGATTTTTTAAAATAATCAAATGCCTTTAAAATGATGCTACACTAATACAACACAACAAATACCATGAAGAAATTGTTTGCTTCTTTTTTCTCGAGCTGTTATGGAAACAACAGCTTTACTGTGGCTGCATTTCAGCAAACTTAGGAAACGTTACTACAGCTCTGATTGTGTAGTACAGCATTATAGTACCGATGACTACAGAGCCAGGAGGTGACATGGATACTTCTTTTTTAAACGCACGCACGCTTTCTATTTTGCTCACCTGTTTAGTAAATAGCGCACTGCAGGTAGTGTAAATAATTAATACTAATTATTATTATTATTATTATTGTTATTATTATTATTATTATTATTATTAGTAGTAGTAGTAGTAG
>JAQLOL010000025.1:2338512-2359264 GCA_029783665.1 Naso thynnoides | reverse complement strand
TGCTTTAATGTTCAGACATGGAGGACTTAGTTTCGAAGAAGAACGCCAGCTCGACACATATTTCATGTTTAAAGCAGGAGAAAACGATGATCTAAAGGATTCGAATGAGGCCATATGTCTTCATATGCAACAATAATATCGTGTATCGCAATATTTGGACGGGGCAATATCGCGATATTAAATTTGGGATATCACCTAAGCCAAATTAGCATTCAGTAAACACTGGGGATTCACCTTGACTTTGGTAATCGATAAGTGAGAATGTTGGAGGATTCGTGTCATGTGTGTTTCTGAAATTCTTCCAGGATGCAGGGCTGCTTTGATGCCATCCAGAGGAAATATGTAAGTTATCTTCAACCTCTGCCATCAATCAAAGCATTTGTTTCACACACGTCTGATTAAGTTATTATGAGTTAGACAACACAGATAAACAAAAACAGTCAGTGACTTGTGTCAGGAGTTTCCATGATAACTAATATGGTTGAATGTTTCTTTTTTTCCCCACCAGCTGCGGTCAGTTATTTTGTCGGTGAGTATTTTGTAAATCTCTCACTTCTTGAAGTGTGCTCTTTTTGAACATTAATAAGGACAAACAGTGGGATAAGCAGCATCAGATCTTTTCTAAAAAGCATGAAAGAAATATTGACGGTGCTGATGTTTCGTCAATCCGACCCTTTTTGCAGATCTACACTGACCCAGAGAACCCGCAGGTAATTAGCAGGTTGTTTCCTTTCCATTGTTGATGTTTAACAAAGCTCAGCTACAGTAAAAATAACTGTTTATGTGATTATTGTGTATCTCATGTCTTATCTTATTTAGAAACTGACTGAGTTTTACCAGTTTCGGATCCAGTACACTTCAAAAGGAGCGCAGGTGGACTTTGACAGGTGGAATACTTTTTAACGTGACAGTTATGATAAAGTCATAAAACACTGTCGTCATTGAGCTGATGGCTGGTGTTAGTTTCTCATCTGGCCTCCTTTCACTTCGCCAGCAACAACAACAAGGTGTCGATGTCATGCGGCAACACCAAGAAGGCGAGCATCTTGTTGGTGCGGAAGCTCTACACTCTGATTCAGAACCTGGGTCCTCTGCCCGATAACGTCTGCCTCAACATGAAGCTCACTTACTACGAGGATGGTAACACGCACAGACTAGCATGTCAGCCCTCCGTAGTTACAAGGTCTCCAGATGATTTGCACGCTTTTGATATTCCAGTGACTCAATGACCTAGTTTCATGAGTTACACTGCTTGAAATATCTTAAGGGCCGATCACACTGAGAAGCGCTGCGCCAGGCTGGCGTGCTCCAAAAACACCACGGAAGTTCATTTGTAGGAAAATACAGTCAGTATTAACTTTTTGTCTGTGTTCCTTAACTTTTCTGTTCTTGCTTCTATTCCGATAGCAATGAAACAGGAAGGACTGTTAAGTAGTGCAGCCCTCCTCCTGTGGATTTCATTGGTTGCTTTGACCAGAAGTGACTACTTCATGGCTTGAGCTTAAAAAAGTTGACATTATTTGTTATTATTATTATTATGCACACCCAAAGACGGCGCGGCAGCAAGAGAGGAGCACCTGACAGGTGCACTGTGCCGGAGAAAATCAGTGGATTTGTGGGCGATGCTTCATCAGCAACGCTTCTCATGTGATGGGCCCTTTACATCAGCTGCAGCTTTGTTCAGAGTTTCTACACATTTGTGTCTCATTTTAAACATTTGAGCCGAGGCTCTCGTCTGACGTGAGCGTAGCTAAAAGTTCAGTATCTTGCTGTGGGGCAGTTTGTCAGAGCAGGTTTGGGGAACCAGTTTTTAAAAAGACAAAGAAAGCAAAAAAACACACATAACACAAAATGTAAAAAACCTTCATATTTGCATAATGTGCAAGATTTTGTCTCGTTTTCTGCCTGTTTTTATGTTAAACTGCTTGAGACTGTGATCTCGTGCGTGTACAGTGTTCAGCGTCTGCATGTGCAGTATTTACAAAGCATAGTTTTAAAAAGTAGTAACAGTTATTTTCTGAGCAGCTGTCTACACCACAACCACATACATACCTTCCTCTTTTTTTCTTTATTTGTAAAATTAGGCAGAAAATTAATAAAATTACACTGAGTGTCTGTCTGTGTGTGTACATGGGTGGAATTTATGAGCTGTAAGAATTTAAAGTTTTTGTTTGTCTCTCTCCTGTCTGACTGTTTTCCAGTCACTCCTCAGGATTACCAGCCACCCGGCTTCAAGGAGGCCGACGGCGACTCCATGGAGTTCGAGAAGGAGCCGGTCAAACTGACCATGGGTGAGGTGGTCACTCCCTTCCACACTCTGAAACTGGACATGGCCACCGAGAGACACAGACTGGAACAGGTGAAGAAGTCCTGCTGTGATAAATGTTGTTTGAGCTCGTGAACTCAGTTGAGTCTCTGTCTGTTGTTTGAAGCCTTTTGTCTTTTGTCTCCGAATCAAAAAATTTCTCTGCACTCAGCATTTTTTGGGGGCAGATTTTTGATTGACAGCTATGCACATCGCTCCGTGTCTGCAGGTGGAGGAGAGTGTTCATGTGAGGGACAAGTGGGTTCTGATGGAGGAGGAGGGCGTCCTGCTGCAGGTTAGCACACACACAACTCGGACATGACGCATGTTTGTACTCATCAGGACAAGGTGGTCGTTGTAAACAAAAAATAATGAAACAACTTGGAAAAAAACAAAACTGTGTTGAGCGAATCAGTTTGAGAATTGAAGATGCCACGCTTTAGGAGGAGTGGTTTCAGATAGGGCTGGATGATCATGGCAAAAATAATAATCCCAATTATTTTGATTGATACTGTAATCCTGATTTTTTTTAACATGATTATTTTTGGCTCTAAGCACATCATGCATTTTTGAGTATTGACACTGGTGTGTTTTTTTTTTAAAGAGCTGCTGTCTTTACTGTTTGGCCTAAATACAATTGAACTGAAAGACATAGAAATAAATCATTAGTTTTAATAAAACAAAAATAATGTACAAAAAACAAATGATATTCCCAATTGTGTTGCAGTGCGCTGCCACAACCTACTGCACACCAAAAGCATCAAGTATATTTATTATATCAGTTTCCTGTATTCAACATTTTGGGGCATTTTATGTGTCCTTAGTGAGGAAAAAACGATGTAATTGATTATTTCCTTGAGCCTTTGGGAGCAGGACTGATAAATAAGGAGGAAGAAGAAGGAGAAAAAAAACCAAAGTGTTTCCGCCACAGCATTTGTTTAATCTTTCTTCTTAACCCAACGGCTCGTTTTCTGCCTTCTTACACGTACTATACTAACAAAGTCTCTCAGCGACTGAAGAGGCGATGTGTCGTCACTCGTTGCTTTTAACCCGCGCTGAAACTTGTGTTCGGTCTCCTGGGGAGGGGCCATGTGCATTCGCTGGGAAGGGGGGCGCTTCCTTTACAGCACGAGACAGAACGCCAGTAACTGGTAGACTCGTCACGCAGCACATCATCGTTTCTCTCAATTATCTTGTTTTCATGATCGTGGGAAGACAAAATCACAATTGAAATTGAAATTCAATGAATTGTCCGGCCCTGCTTTCACATCAGAGCCACATTTTTACTGAACTGGGAAAAACTGGGAAATGTCTCAATGTTGCACTTCCAGTTGAGGCTGCAAGTCAAGTGTGTGTGTGTGTGTGTGTGTGTGTCATGAGAAGCAGTTGGTTTTTGTGTTCACATAACTTGTTTAACTCTTTAGGCTCATGTGATTGAAGATGTGGAGAAGCCTGACCATGAGAACACAGACTTGGACAACGCTGGTAAAGTCCTCTCACTTGGTTTACCTGTGAACAGAATGACATCAGCAGGGGGCTGCGCAGGTGGAGCCCGTTTGACTGAGGCAGGCGTTCCTAGTGTGAGCAGCCCAGCAAATCCTGAAACCCCGCTCAGACATGGGAGGCACCACTACGGTGGTTATTCACTTGTTCTGTGCGAGTTCCCATTAAAAGGGAGTGATTGGTGCATTGAGTGACTACTGCCAAACAGAATGGGCTCGTCGCGTGCTGCGTTGTCCCGCCGATGAGGAAACTTGTAGGAAAATCACAGCAAAAGCAACACTTTTTATGCCAACGATGCCAGAAGGAAATGCTTGTGGAAAATTTGTAATGGTGTCAATTTTTACACACACATATACACACTTTTTATATTTACATTCTCAGTGCATCCTTTTTTTTATTTGACAACTTTGTATTGTCCAGCTGTTATACTTAAAACATGATGGAGCAGATTTAAAGATAAATAAAAACTGCATTTTGTTCTTTTCATACTGTCGCACAGTGAAGGATAACTAACGGTATAACTTGGGGAATATTGTTCAAATAACATCCGACTGGAAAAATCTTTGTTGTCGATTTTCTATCATTTGAATTTAAGCTCTAAGAAATTTTGACTGTTGTTACAAGGGGTGTGAGAAAAAAAAAAACATGTCGCAGTATTATGTTTTGTAATATCGCATTGATTCTCAAAGGCACAGTATTTTAATTCATAGTTTTCATGCAGAGACGTGTGACTGTTTTCCTTTTTTTTCCCCAAAGCCCTACAGGTAGTGCACAAAGACTACTGCTGTAACATTCTGATTGCACAAAAAAAGGCGCTTTTTTTTGTTTTTTACTCAGATTTAATGGAAATTATGGTGCGATCTTTATACTATGACAGCTTCCTTTCAATAAGATTGAAAAAAAGCAATATATTGCCTTCCTTACAGTATTTCAGTATATCATTATATATTGTGTCATAACCCTTGTGTCTTGATACGTATCATATCGCCAAATTCGTGCTGATACGCAGCCCTAGATGTTATAAATTGTAAAGTTAAACTCCCAGAGATCCATGTAAGCTAGACAGAATTATTCTGATTCTTGGATATGACCCGTGAATAAAGTGACATTATTAACATTACCTGTTTTCTGCGTGAACTCAGAGATCCAGATGAGCTGTCACGAGAGGACCAGCGGTTGTGAGGAAGCCACAGAGGTTAGTGTGACGTTAACTACACTGACGCGAGCAGCACGCTGTGAGCACTGAAACACACCGAATTATTTCAGACTTCTTCTGCAGAGAGCAAGATTTACACATTCAGATGCACTAAACCTTTCCTCGTCCACTTTTTGGAAATTTGTCCTCGGGATTAATTTAGTGAAATGAATCTCTTTCAAAACAACAAGAGGGAAACGTGTCTTATAGAAAGAAGTGGAAGGTATAAAAGATAAATAAAGGAAGTAATGCCTTTGTTACGGCAGTTTTATGTCAGGCACACAGAGCGTTTTGAAGAAAGAAACAATAAATTGATGCATTAAGCTTCTTATAGCCAGTTTAACTTCCGACGTGTCAGCACAAGGTGTCACAGGTTGTTTTCAGTTTGAGAATTCAAAGAAACCATTAAAGGTGTCTCAGCAGTCCAGGGAAGCCGACTGATGTTGTGTAAACACAAAGCAAAGGGCCACTTTGAGTGCACTTAATGCTCGACGGCGTTACGAACCATCTGTCCGCTCTCAGATGGACACTCTGGTGAAGAGGACCTCTGACATGGAGGTGGGCGTGAAGAGGACCAGGAGTGGACGGATCGTCAGGTCCATGGCGGTCAGTCAGTCATCCAGACAGCCACAGACTCTCCTGATACCGTTACAGTCACTGACTCTCTTCACTTTGACCAATCAGCAGAAATTATATCTCATCGACTGAGCGTGTGTGTGTGTGTGTGTGTGTGTGTGTGCGCAGGAGACAACTGTGTCTGTGAACAACAAGATAACAGCTATAAAGGACAAAATGGTGAGAAACTCGTCTTTACAGTGTTTTTTACTCAAATCTCGTCCAAATTTAAAAGGAATCATTAAATCTATAACAAAAAAATTAAAAATTAATGAAGTGTTTTTTTACTCAAGAGCTGCAATGTGTGTGTTTTGAAATCTCTGTTGGAAAAAATGATCATTTTTGGATTAGCAGCACTTTTACATAAAGAGTGAAGGAGCTCTGTTTGCTTCATAGATGAGTCAGCACTGCTGACTGTGGGATGTTTTCTGTCAGTGGGCACATTCGGCTCTGTGGTTGTTTAACTGCACATTTCCGCCACTGCTTTCAGGTCTCTCAGTATGACATCCCCAACAGCCAGGAAACGCCGTCCACCTCCGTACAGAAGATGAAGAAACGCAAATTCAGCGAACCCAAAGAGCGCTTCTGACCTCACAGCCCTCTGCTAACACAGCAGCTCTGCCGCAGTGGTTTCCACTGCTGGTTTTTTAAATCTGAATTTTGATAACAAGTTACAAAGCTGTTTTTTTTTAACGGCAGATTCCACTCCTGTAGGTATTTATTTTGGGACTGTAACATGACTGTGTTTGCTCTACAGTTTATTTGAATGCAGTGCATCTAAAATGTGACAATTTGTTAAAATACTGATAAATTAATTCATCAGCACTGCGTTCCAGGTGATGTTGTTTTACTGTTGCTTTTCTGAGTTACTTATATACAAACTTGAATAAAATATAAAAATGCATCCAGTGTCATTTTTTGTGTTTATTACACTTCAGAAACCAATTTGCACTTTAAAAAAAAATACATTTTAAAGATGTATTTAGTAACTTTTGAGTATATTGTAATTTGCATTTTTCTTGGCAGAAACAAATGAAATATTTGTAATAAAATACTTCAAGAACTTGTATTTGTCTATTTGAAAAACACAAATCACTAAAATTGTGTCTTATGTAGAGTAAATATGACACATTAAATATAGAAGACAAACTGACAATGTATTTTAATTTCTGCCTTTTGTTAAATGCATCCAACTCATGTGACATGTTCATGCAGGTCCAGCAGCACTTTCACTGTGATTGGCAGAATTTTTTCTTCATCACAAGTGGAGGAAAGAAGCTGCTTTGTTGATTATTGGTGCACATTTCCCCCAACATGAACATATGATCAGATATCGAATGCAAATAGTGAGTAGGCTTTCCTGTTGACTGGACGGGAAAACTGAAGTAAAGAAACTAAAACTGGAATATGGAAAAGAAAATTCAATATTGATCGGGCCTACTTAAACCAAAATTAAAGAAATAAATGGTTGTAAACACCAGCACCATTTTGAATTAGAAATGCACGCGGTGGACTGAAACATAATGCCGAAGAGTAAAATATTGAGCAATCAAACAAGTTAGTCAGCAGTGCGGTCAAATTATCCTGCTCATTTTACTGATGACTTCATGAAAAACAGAGCAGCAGAAACTTCAGATGTGTGAAGAAATATCTGTTAGGGTCTCGTGCACTCTTTAGCACGTCTAACCGAAGATGCAGGTGTAAAACACAGCATGCAAACACGTTATGCATGTATGAGGATGCTGTGGTGTTTGGAGGATGTTATGAGCCTTTTTTTAATTTTTTTTTAGCTGTAAGCAGACAGTTATAAGGAACCCTGTATAAATGTTGCACATTGTACGTACAGAAAAGAAAGAATTAGGAGCAACATTGTGCAGTCGTGACGCTCTGCAGCTGCCTCCATAAGCACTGAGGCTCTGTCAGACACCTGCGCTTGCTCCTTGGCTTGTAAAAGGCAAATACAGTTGACAGTTGAAAGATTTAACAGTTTCAGCTTCCTGCCAGTAAAAACCTCCCGCTCTTCCTGCCCTGCCTCTGGGAAAGACAATTGAATCTCGTCTGCCTCTTGAAAAACAAACATCAATCTTTGGATAGACATAGAAATGCCACCATTTGCATGTGAGGTGCCTTAAATGAAGCTGTTAAGTGAAAGTGGATTATATCTGTACACAGTGACCTTTGGGCCCAGATAAGGGCCCATCAGCAGCCTCCCGCC
Organism: Naso thynnoides; assembly: GCA_029783665.1. Lineage (NCBI taxonomy): Eukaryota > Metazoa > Chordata > Actinopteri > Acanthuriformes > Acanthuridae > Naso > Naso thynnoides. Next base: position 2,351,431 of record JAQLOL010000025.1, on the reverse strand, counting down.
CAGCAAGCTGTGTGTTTTTAATCTCCCATTGTTTTTCCCAGAGAGAGGGACATTTGCTGATAGACTGCCTTAACCCACTGCAGATCAATACTGCAGGAAGCCTTTGTGATGCATATCCAAGCAGCCCCCACCTCTCCGAGTCTGCAGCAGGCCAGAGGGGGCAGAGAAAGAGAGACTTCATCAAATCGGCTCTGCCTTCCCAACACGGGCATTGTCTTGCCCACGACATTTATTTCATTGTCCCTGTGTCTTTTATGGGCATTTCTGATAACAGAGAAGCGTAATGCAGAATGGACGGGGAAATCCACGGTGGACAATACCCACACACTAGCGCATTGACGCGCTTTATGAGCTGTGAAATGAATCTGGGTTACCCAACTTCGCAGTCTGACTCCATTTTTCAACACTTTTTTATTATTTGGACAGCAGGGGGCTCTCTGGGTATTGATAAGTGATGAAATGCAATGAGGGGAAAGGCACCTCTGCAGGTGTAGTCATGTATTGCAGATAACTCATACCTCTGCTATAGACATCACAACAACACTAGCTATATCACAGAAATGAAACGATAAATAGCTCCCAAAAGGCACGATGCATCCGATTGCATGGGAAATAAAAAGGATCATACACTGAAATATGCACGTATTGAAAAATTTTGCCATCTGGCAACCACGGAAGTGTAACCCTTAGAGGTTAGACACTTGACGGCACAAAGGCTTGAATATGAATTACTTTTATTTTAATTAAAAATCAAAAAACAGAATGAGACACGTGTTAAGAGTAGATCAGTGCTCCCGCCTAGCGTGTTCCGAATATCTGGTGATGTCGTGAGGAAACGGAATCTACATTTCAATTTGCTTTGGCGTCCACCCTCAATCCTTCACTCGGATCCTGGGACTCTACATCATTTCTGTACACACACGTCTCCCAGAAATGAATTCTGAAATTAAATTCAGGGACACACATCCAGCGGCCAGTGTTAACAGATCAATCAGCTGGCCAAACAGCAGGAGGGGCCCGCCGGACGCCTCTGCGGACCAATCAGAAATCTGGGTTCAGCCTTCTAAGTCGATAGCTTAGGACCAGGGCCGCCTGGGTACGGTCAAGGCAAGACACACTGACAGACTGATGGACAGACAGCCGCAGTCCATCCCAGGGCTCCATATAGATTAAAGCCAGCTTCTGTGAGCCTATAGTTGGTGCGGTGATTGTGCCTGCAGGGCCTATAGGCCCCAAGGGGGGCTGGGCTTTACAGCAGGAGGGGGAGGAGCGAGGGATGGAGTGGACATCCAGCCCAGGGACCGTGACCCCTTTGACCTTGCCAGAAGGGCAGCAAATGTTTCCGAGCTGATTAGCGCTTCCCCAGCAGAGCACCCCGCTCACTGTTAACCCTTTGGAATCAGCTCGTGGGCAGAGGTGAAGGAAACCCAGAAAAATCTGTCATTCACTTATTTTCAGCAGAAAATACATCAAAGTGGAAACAATCTTTACATGAACTCAGATTTTTTTAATGAGTCCCCAAAAGGATTAAACATTCCCATATTGTTTCGTTTACTTGTATAAAATACCAGCACACTGTGTGTTACAAGAGGTCAAAAGTACCTTTAAAACTATACTTGAGTTTGAGGTACTTTTACTTGACCTTTTATTCTTCTTTATACCTCTACTTCAGGCTATTCTCATGGGAAATATTTATACATATATATTCCACTACATTGATTTGGCAGTTATAAACCCAGTCACCAAAGGTAGAAGATGCTGGCACTGAATGTTTCTGCAAACAAACAATGGCAACATTTCATTTAGGTGAACGGGCTTTCGGTTTGTTTTGTCACAACGCTGTGGTTAAGGTCTGGTTAAGTTGTGGCACAAAAAAGCGTAGGTTAGGTATAGAAAATATGTTTTGGCTTTCAATACATCTTTGTCAGTACAAATGCAGCTGGAAAATGCTCCGAAACTTGCTAAAATTACCTGATTTTCCTGGATGAAACTTACACAGGCTTAGATTTAATCGAAACTACGTAAATTTGATGCTTCTGACAAGCACAGATTCTTTATATCCTTAATTTTGCATTAATGCAAAATGCCAACATTTTCCTTTCGCAACTTGGCTCCAGCTTTTGTTTGCAGATCAAACTTAGACTTGTGCAAAACGTTAGCAGTTCATAAAATATGGTGCATTAGTATTTGGTAAACTATTCAAATAGATAAAATTTGCTCCATTGCAGCATCAAATGCTATTTATGTTAATGTATCAATTTAAAAGAATTTAACACCCTGAAATGTCTATTTTGCATTCAATACTCGCATTTTAATGGTGATGTATATTTTACCAATAAATCAAGCGTATGTATACCACCTTTCAACAACTAACCTATTCAAAGTGCTGCAAGACATCAAGACAGGTATTTAAACAAGCTCGAAAAGAAACACAAGGCAGATAAAAAGACACAGGATGTAAAATAGCATCAATTAATAGTGAGATTGGAAGTAAGCAAAAAGTAAATTAAGCTACCTAAAAAGGTGAATAAAAATGCTTCATGGCTGCTTTGTGATGTAAAACAGGAATAAATGATCTAAAATTTAATTTGATTTTTTTTTTAAAAAAGCATAAAAAGCAACATTTATAAAATGAGCAACATTTAAGAGTGAAGTGTGTAGACATGTGGTGCTGATGTTTTTACATTCTTCCACCACTGTATGTTTACACAGAGGGTAAGAATCTCCCTGTACCAGTAGTTGATGAACTTTCATGCAGGGATGAAGTATTCAGAAGTACCACAAGGGGGCGATAAGTAGCCATGGAAGGGAACAGCCAGAATAAGCCCCCACAGATAACTCCTGCTGCCTCGTGTCTGACAGAAACACATCCTCTTGCTCATGCATGCCGTAATCAGCTCGTACAGTTGGCCTCCACACTGTACACAATTTAAAAAGCATGCGATCCTACTAAACAGCCAACACGAGGCTATTCAACTTGTCTTTTGAGAGACACTGCAGCGGAGTCAACAGTATTGATCCGATTGAAGAATGATAAAAGGAGGGGAGGCCGAGAGCAGGTGGTGGTGGGGCAGCAGATTCAGGGATTTAGTCACTCACCGGGTATGTATGGTCAGCGCTGCCGTGCGGCGAGGGGACCCATACCTACTCGAAACAGATGCTCAAAGCAATGGGATGTGCCCCCATTGTGATCAGAGTGGACAGCTGAATTGTTTACCACCAGGGCCCTTTTCTTCCACGGCAGGCCTGTGCACAATGGGGCCCCCGCCACACTGACACACTGAGGATTTCTGCAGGGGGAAGAAGGGGAGGGCGGGAGGGAGTGCGTGTGCATCGAGGGACAAGGGGTTTATAGGGTGAGCCTCTGTCCGGACCCCTTTTTTTTCTTTCTCTGTGCTCAGATGGACCTCTCTGCGCCCCACCCCATCTCCTTCACAAAGCCCCCCTTAAGCTACCGGAGGGCAGGGGTTTAAATGTCACGCTTGGCCATCAGAGCGCCCAGCCCCCGGCTCGTGTCTCCTGGGGGAAGCACGCCAAGAGACAGGGAGAGGGAGAGAGGAAAGCTGAGGGGAGGGAGACACTTGCCCTTGCCCTATTGTCCATTACGATAGGCATGAGCTGCTAACTGACTCCAAATCAAGTGTATCCTCTTGCCACGCGCCCCGGCCTTGTCCTGCTCTTGCTCAAACACAAAGGACCTCTGTGTTTTTCTTTTTCAACTATCCATAGGTGAACAGCAGCTTTGGTCATGGTATGTTTGACAGAGCAGCTTGACGGAGGCTGCAGAGCTGAAATTCAGCTGGCCACCGGGCTGGATGATAAACACAGTTTGTCATCCTGAGACGCTCGAGATCCGTCCACATTGCACTCTGGTGAGCTCTTACATGACAAAAATCAATGCTAACTTTTTGCGTTCAGTCACATAAGGGGGACTTAAAAACGTTGAAGTGGGCAGAGGGGGGTTGAGGTGTGGGGTGACAGAGTGTCAAGCTGAAATACAAGTACAGGACAAAATATACGAGCTGCCGGCCAACTTTATCCCAGCCCAAGGTCCTGGCCCATACTGAACCCACCCACAAGATTGAGTGTTTTATGTATCTATTTGTTCTAAATAGTGGCACACTTGACCTTGAGTCAAGATGTGTGTGCTTGCCTGCTGGCCCGGGAATCATCCCTCCTGTCAGGACGGGAGGGAGTGACCTTGAACCGCCAGGCACAGGCGTAGCTGAGTGCACAAACTCATTTAACTCCTGAGTTTGTTATCGACATGCTGTAATCGTTAACATTATGGATGATGAATAACTACTGACTGCAGTATACCTGCGCAATATGTCGCTGTGCCATACAGACTCGGGCAAGCTGGGGGCCAGCGATGGCAGACACACCGCGCTGATGGTCAGGTGACTGGAGGGCCATATCACTTAGACTTGTTTTTCCACCCAATCATAGCAACAACTCATCAAGAGTGCCAGCAGAGCACACTGAAGGGTTTAAGACATAGATCACTCCTCCTGTGCTTGATGCTCTTTTTTTTTTTTTTTTTTTTTTTAGTACCCATACCTTAACGTGTGGGCTACTCAAGAACACTTAACCTTCGGCATCAGCAGCAGTGGATTTTTATCCGCTGACTTTGTAATGATCATAAATAGTTTCTGAAAAACAGCAGCGGACAAAGAAATTGCTATGATCAACCTCGCCAGAGCTTGAGGCATGAATTTTAAATTTTAGATTTTTAACACTATAAACTAAATTAGAAGTTAAATATTCATGAAGTAATTTGTGAGATGGGCACAAATAAGAACTAAAATGTGAGAAACTTTTTTCCGGTGCTCCAGTTCTCTGTTACAGTACACTAAGGTTCTTATTAGCAAAAAAAAAAGGTTTCATATCACTTTCCCTTTTTTAGTTGTTTTTTTGCGGCGCAGTGTTAACATAACGGCCCTTAGAGAGCAAAAGCCTCAGGGACTGAAAAAGTCCCTTTATGGATCCATGTTTAATTACATTTCAACTGCAGGTGAGGGTGAAGATAAGATAAAATAACCCAATAAAAACCAAAAACCTCACAGTTTCCGAGGTGGGTGCGAACTTTTCAATGAACATTTCAACAATGTGACTGTCTCCCTACGACTGCCTAAGAATTTGAGGAAACAATAAAAAATCACAGTTTGTGAGAAGGTATCAATTCTTTGACATGCACAGGTGTTGGTAATTGTTGTCTTGTGACACTAAATAGGAGGTTATTCTTTCTTTTAATCCAGACAGCTGGACACAAAACTGGTTGTTTTAAATTGAAGTACCTAAATACCCTCCTCCACATCTTAAAATTACCCACCAGACATTTTTTTTGAAGACTCGTAGAAATACACTTCAGATATTTGAGTCTGTTTTTTTTCCACAAACTTAATAAAGGAAAGTTAAATAATCCCCAAATTACATATACTCCTTAATTCAGTGGAAAATCCTAAATCTTTGAATATTTAAATATTTTTAGCTATTACAAAAGTTTATCTGCAGAGCAAAAGATGTTTTCTACTTTTAACACACAAACATTTTCAGTGTTTGCCAAACGTTTTTCAACTTGTGATGCCAGCAAATCGTCTTGCACAAAGAGTCTTAAACTCAGATTCTTTCTCTCTTCAGCAGATGAATATGAAAACGACCTTCCGGTGTCAAACTCTGCACATAACATGACTCTGTACGGTAGAGGTCAAACATCCAAGTGGAACGATAAGAAGAACACATTTCGAGCAGAGCCGGACTTAAATTTTTTTTATTCTTTGTACTTGTTTAACTTCAGCTCTTCCCAATAGAGCCTTGTCTACTTCATATCATTAAAAAGATCAATATAAAAAATAAAATCCCTTGAGTATGACAGTATGTCAAATAATCAAAACGGATCATGTTTTAGACGGTCATGTGATCATGAGGAACTTTATCCTAACAGTAATAAACCAGCACAGAAAATACATTTTAAAGGCCCTTTTAACATGTTTGTCTTAAATTGTGTGTCTTTAACGTCTCTCCAGATGCATTTAATTTATGTAAAAATACTCTGCAGTGATCTTTTGTCGTTTAACGTGGTTTTCCTAGATGGAATGTTAAAAAGGGAGCTGGAGGCACATCTCATCTTTCTCCCTTATTGAGAAATTTTGAACAATCAATTCCAGGACTTATGCCCCACCCAGCACGACTGCCTGCAGTAGGTCAACTGGTGAAAGAGCAGTGTGCATCAAGATGGCTAATAGCATCAGGGAAAACCAGTCAGATGACGAGTCTGTTGTGCACTTGACTGTTGACTAGAAGAGACATCAGAATAAGTGTGATCGGCATCTTTTATTTGTTTATGCTGTTTGTTAGCTTGTCAGCTTGTACCTAGTACTGGCTGATACAGAGGCGGTAGCTGTGCTAACTCTAACTTGACATGTCTGGAGATCTTTGGTTTCTTTGCCTCTTATTTGCTTTCAAATTTGTTACAAGTCAGGACTTTTTTTTTCCCAATTGTTGTCAATGAGGAGGGTGTCTGCAGCAGCAGGTGGCCGCCCGCAGAAAAGTGCAGTGCCCAGCATATTTTTGTGAGCGCTCCTCCGTTTTTGTGCAGCTGCTCCGAGCGCATCCAGTTGAAAATTTTTTTTCTCAACTTATTAGAAAAACACTGGTGATGTCAAGGCACTTTGTTCAACCGGCCAATCATGTAGTAGACAAGCCAAGGTGATAACATTCACCGTATTTTTGTCATGCACCCAAGTCCTCCTTGCTCTGTGTTTGATTGCTGGAGTCGTGATAGCGGGGCCATTATTATTATTATTATTATTAAGCTCATCATCCAAAAATCTAGATGCTTTTAGTGAGAAATAATTTTAAAAAATCCAATAGAAAGCAGATGTTGACATACAGCGGCCGTTGTCAAGATATTATTGTCGTAGAAACAAGACGCATGTGCAGCATTTTATTCTATCAGCCCACAAGTGCTTCATCCCAGAGCTCCCTGGGAAAAATTAAAAAGCCCGGGTAGACACATGTTCACAGACAGCACCTCCCTTAATCAAATCAAACTGCACATTCATAGGTCAGTTCAGTCAAGACCTTGGGTACAACAACATAAGATAAAAAACATAGTTGAGTGGAGCAGATCTTTAATAAGGCTCACGTCACCACTTCATGACATTAAAAATAATTCTAAGTTGTCCCAAAAAAAAAGTGAAACAGAAGTAATACAATGAAATCTCTTTAAACGTATGAATGGATGCATGTCATTTACAACTTTCTGCAATATATCACATCTGGCACTGCCATTATCATAGTGTGGGAACTATTCACTGTCAAGCCATAATAACTGCAAGGTTTTTGTTGCGCCCAGAATATGAGCATCATGACAGATGCATCATCCAAACAAAACACAGCAACGTTTTACAATCACCTCGACCAAAATCGAATTAAAAAGTGCGGTATGATGTAATACCATGGGCAAACAAATAAAACACAGTGCTGAAATCCGAGAAAGACTTGACATTAAATAATAAAAATTAAACCCGGTTGCTGCAGTCTGGAAGCTTTTCGCAAGTTGCCAAGAAGTTTGCAAAGGCATTGAATGTACATTTCATATACAGTAGCTCAGAGTGAGCACAGCAGGTCTTCGGTTTGACCACATACACAATCTGCCGGAGGGAAGAAAAAGTTTGGTAGATTCTCCTCTCTCTCTCAGACGGCCTTGGGAGTTTGACTTCTGCCCTGCCAGTGTTTTCCTCCTCTCCAGGCTTTATGGTCTTTTCATCTAGCCAAGGTGCAAGGGCAGCCACTTCTCTCCTCTCTCAGCCCCTTCTTCCCATCTAGCATGCACATACACATGTGGATTTCCATTTTAGCTATAGCGCAAGATTAGCAGCTCCACCACCCCAAGGCTGGCTTAAGGAGGAGGGCAGACATCCAGCAGTGTTGGTGGGATGCATGCGGGGGAGATGATCCCTGTAGACTTGTTTGAGGCCGCTGCGGATTCTATGGATGAATCCTCAAACATATGTGGTTGTTTCGGACGAGCTGTGTTGTGAAGTGTCAATTTGTTGTCAACTTGATGGCCCCACATACAGCTAGCTCTGCACTTAAAGACATGTTTTTAAATGCCTGCTGTACTCACAGATTGTCGATGAAGCAAACCGGTGGCGTCTTCTTGGTTAAGTCTTGAACCCAAAGCTGTTCTTTGCTCCTTCTACATGTTGGCTTACTAGATTGTCAAGGCACTTCACGTTATTTATTGTTATTTTTAAGGAAAAATTCAGTAACACACTCAGAAATACTAATATTTGGCACTTCAGTGGCACTTTATGGTGTTCCAGGATGTTTTTGTTTTTTGTTTTTTTTTTTTCCCAAGAAGTTAATTCTAGCAGTGTTGCAGCAGCAGTGTCTTTGTCTTTTTAAGAATGGATGCTATCGCTGGATGCTATCTTCCTCTTGTCATTGTAAATGAAGTGAAGAAGAACATAAATCACTTTTTCCACATCAAGTAACCAAACAGTTTTTAAAACCATTTGTAAAAGATTTCATACACTGTTTTTTGTGGTGTCTAATTTTCCTGCCTATATTTATAATCCAGATTCATTTGTGGTGCTTAAAGTATTGAAATCGTATTTTAAAATGCATCAGCAACATTCATCTCCACATTTTGAGTTGCACTGCCTCTGGATAATCCCCAGAACATCCTGTTAACAGTTTTCATCTGGACGTCTTCCTCAGGTGCTTTTTCTCTGAGCACCACAAACAAAATTCCTTTTGCATGCAGTGGTGTGTTGGTAAACATCATCACGGGGGAATATCTCGAAATTTCAGCAAACATCAAAAAAACTATGCATGTGAAGCTTTTGGGCTTGTTGCTGCTTCTCTGAAAATAATGCACAGTCCCCAAAAATCAATCTCAACCCTGTAAAAGTCATTTTATTTTGAAAAGCTCTCAGCAGAATTCAGCAGGATTACATGCAGGCCTGCGTTTGTCAAGCCACAATGCTAAAACATGAGGCCATTTGACCACAAACATCCAACAAGCCCATCAGACAGATCAGGCTCTTGTGGCAAAAGCGCCCGTTACAACTGACCCGTAACATGTGGCCCAACTACAACTAAATTGTGGCTGAATTATTGATACAGTGGCGTCGGCCGCTTTGCAAGTGGGGGCATGAAAGGGAGCCAACATGGGAATGGTCCACTAATTTTATATGGAAGCCTCAGGGCACATTCCTCCCAGTGAAGACCAAACATATTGACATATGTGTGTAGGGGGAGAGACTGTATATAATATCAGCATAGTGTTGAAGGAGAAAACTGCATGTGACTCTCCGTATAGACTGGACCGCAGAGTGCATGTGTTGTGTTTCCCATTTTTCCGTATATATGGCTTTACAATCAGAGAACAAGAGCGCTGAGATGATGCATGCTATGGAGAGCTTGGCAGGTTGGAGTAAAAATGTATGCAATATCCTCTCTTCCTTTTCTCTTTTGCTCTCCTGCCCTCATGATTGCTCCCCTGGAATCATTACAGCTAAACTGTCTGTTTCACATTCATTTGTCAGTGCAATATCAATACTGTATGGAGAAATGTTGAGATGAATTGTGATGTATGGGATCAAGTCGTTTAGAAGGGTGTACCGGGGGGTTGGGGCTGTTTGTAGCTAAGCCAAGGTTGTTGACCATCAGTGAGCTGGCTGGCTAATTTCTCCAGAAGTGTCCAAAAGCCTTTGTGTCCTCGGTGCACTTTTATTTCCACCTCTCTTGGAATTGTGATGACCGTGCCTCGGGGCGACAGAGACACCTTGAGTAGCGCCCACCTTTAAATCCGCTGCTCCATGACTTCAACCATAACCCCTCGCTGGAGGGATCCCTCAGGCGAGATTTAAACGAGCTCCCCCAGGTCCGCAGCGGCTCCTCTATTCACTGTCACGTTTCTAAACACATGAATTTGGCCGTCTCGGATGGTTGATATTAATATTTGGATAAATTGATATAAAAACCTACATATGTGAGTAAATGTGCCATGACATGTTTATGTAAACACGGTGCCAGAGAGAAGAAAAGCTCTGATTTTGGAGTGACTCTGACAGAGAGACAGGGGGAATGCTGAGGGCCCCTGCATGTGACAGCCCTTTGCTTTCTTTCCTTCCCTTGCTTTCTTTTTAATTTTTTCTTCCTTTCTATCTTTTCATCCCTACCCATAAAATAGAAGGAAACCCCAGTGCTCTAAATAGAAAACACCTCTACTGTATTTACATGTCTACAGACTCCAGACATTTTATATTTTAATTTTATCATCATTTTTTCAAGATTCTTGCTTCAAGTTAAATAAGATCGCTTACATTTTTACAATTCCTCTCCCTCTCCCCTTCTCTCTCGCTCTCGCTCTCTTTTGCTATTATGGAGGACGAATGGCGAGAAAAGCATACAATATACAGGCTATTGATCCACGCCCATCACTGCAGAAAAAAAGTCAGTTCAGGGGGTGGGGGAACCGAGGGGGACTGGACACAGCGATCGATAACCTACTCTATCAGCCGTTTCCATGGCAACCGGCCGAGCAAGGACAGAGGGCTGCCATGCATTTTGCACCTGTCTATTTCATATACCTATTGTGATAATGAAAGTGTCAGGGAAACGAATGCAAAGGTGACGTGGGGCTCCAGCCCCACGTCAACTTCCACAATTAAAGAAATTACATAAAGGTTAATAGCTCGCTGGAAGAGAGAGGTGAAAAATGGGAGCAAGGGCGGGGGTTCCTGCTGGGCGGGGGGGGGGGTGTGTATTTTGGTGACCTCCTCCTCTCCCTGATGAGAGTTGAAGGACGCTCGAAGGCAAACTAGATTGCAGCAAGTCGGGTGCAAATCTGGGTGTTTTGGTTCTGTTTTATATACAGAAAAACATGCACAGATGACAGTTTGTGTTCAGCAGTTGTTTCCTGACAGTGGACACGGGGGCCTCTTTTGTAGCCGACCCCAATTTGGAGGTTGAGCAAGCTTGATCAATGCACTGGTCATTAGCTTGCCATGAGCAACTGTAGGCACAAGAGCAGAGAAATATAGCATGGTAGGTACATATACAGATGTGAGAAACAAAGGGGAAGGAGTGGGGCTGTTGGTCAAGGTTAGCCAAAGCTTTCTTCGGATCAAAACCCAGCAGGCCGAGCCAGACAGACTGTCAGGAGAACTTGACACCCAGACAACCGCTGAATCTGTCTGTCTGACCATGGTGGGCATTGAACTTCCAATCGTCTTTGAACCTGAGGCTCATTGGCTCTGGAGCCTTGGTGCTGGGCTGGGTCGGCCCTAAGTGAAGGGGATGGATATCATGATCTTGGGCCCATGTTGATCATGTGCAGTATTGATCGCCAATCGAATCTGTTGCTGAAAACACAGGATTGAGAAAGGAGAGAGCAGGGAGAGTGGGAGGAATGCAATCAGCTGTGGCGTCTCGCTATGGCCAGTGGCCCTGTGTTCGGCTGCTGTAGTTGCCGACGGTGCTGCAGAGGAGGATATGGTGGCATCATAAAGGGTTTTACACCACGAATGCAACCTATGCTAATATGCTTTTGTGACTGTCCCCCCCTCTGTGCTAGTGTATTCTGGTCTATTTTCGTTGATGCAGCAGTCATGACTGACAAATCACAAACTGCAATAGATTTGCTTGAATGACAACAGATTGAAACTCGAGCACTAAAGCAGCATGTCAGCGAGGGGTGAGATGCACTGCTGTGGACGACACAGCGGTTGTCCTTTATAGCACCAGAGGCACTCTGTGTTTTGTGAGCTGTGACAGCAACGAATTGATGGGCACGTGGCTCTGCAGCGTTGTTCAGGGGCCACTGGCCACTGCACTGACCCCTGACACCCGTCCCATGCACCGGGCGTCATTGTTAGGGGAGATTGAGGAAGAAAGAGGAGCAGGAGGACGAGGGAGAGATGACCCTGGGGTTCGTTGTGTTTGGATTCTCCCTCCCCCACAGCCTCACCCCTCCCATCCCAGCGCATCCATCCATCCTTCCCCCCTTTCCCTTACTCCTCTCTCCCCACACACACACTCCACCTTATGCCGATCAATGACAGTTTCATGTGGCTTCTCTGGGCCTGCAGTGACGTGTGTCCTATTGATTTATCGACATTACTCCAGGCAAGCGAACCCAGAAGCCCCCTTTCTCAGTAGGCAGCCAGGCTCCAGCCCAGCAAAGGCGTACCTCCCCCTGTGCCGGGTGGGCCCATGCCAAGTCATCCAACTGTACCAGGCTCTCTGGAAGCAGCAGCACATTATAGCTGCACACAACCGAACAGTATTTTCGTGCTCATGCATGTCTGCGTATGTCACTGAGAATGCTTTTAAGCATCACCCCCCCTCTACCCATCGAGTTTCAGCCTGTCCCCCCTCTTCTCCCTTGCACTCCATGGGACGTGTAATGGGGACAATGAGTGAGACACCCTGGCACTCACAAACGCATTTACTGTCGCCTCCGATTTCCAGAGGCGACTATTCCACTTTTATGGTTAAAAGGTTCTTTTCTTTCGTCCGTGTCAATGTCATGCCTCTGTGGCCATGGTTCATCCTTGTGGCTATTGCTCTCTTCTGCCCCTCTTCCTATCTTTTACTGGGGCGGGGGTGCAAATGAGACAAGTCCATCCTTTTACACTCTGCCCCCACCCCCCCAGGCTCTCCGGTGTCCAGTGAAAGGCCAGTGGATTCAGGGATGGGATGTGTAGAGGGCAGCTGGACACTACCCGTGGCTAGCCACCAATGTGGGGGTGGTGGGGGGGAGTTGTGGGGGGGGTCCAACACCAGTAGGATAGGGCTGCTGCGACAGCAGCTGGCCTCAAAAAAGTAGAAGGAGGAGGTGGGTCAGTGGAGACGCATAGATCAGTGACCTGGCTACAGTGTCCAGCTGGGGGGTCATTTCATG
>JAQLOL010000025.1:2313569-2326604 GCA_029783665.1 Naso thynnoides | reverse complement strand
GTGTGTGTGTGTGTGTGTGTGTGTGTGTGTGTGTGTGTGTGTGTGTGTGTGTGTGTGTGTGTGTGTGTGTGTAATGAAATAATGAACCTGATATCCAGATTAGACACATAACGACACATTCACAGTAAAATAAATAAATAAATAAATAACATCAGAAGCATCAACATCCTGTTATAACAACATGGCCATATTATCACTTTTTTTAAAATAATAATAATAATAAAAATGGTTGGAGCTGGATTTGCTCAGGTGTCACCGGAAATAGACGGAAGCTGCTTTTGCTCTTTTAATCCTTCAGGTTAAATTCTTCCTCGATGGACGCGCTTCGAAAACAGTCACTGGAATTATTAGTATTTTTCTTTTTCTGCAGCTGCAAACAGGAAGTCAATATCTGGTTCAAAACTACAACCCTGCGCACAACCTCCATCTGTTATCATTTACCAATAAGTGATCACGTTTGCTCGGTGATTAAACAGCAGATTTGAGGGGCGTAAAGTGGCGCAAAGTGCGGGATGAATGATGTGTTATTTTCTCCGCTGCAGCTCGGGGATGCTCGCAGGCCTCGCGTCCTGCATGCTGCAGAAAACATCTCCTTCCTGCTTGTCCTTTTTTTTTCTCTCTCTAATAAAATACAAATTTATGAATCTTGACGAGTCACTTCTTCCTTCGCAGGCTGAAAACTCATTTTTTTTGCGCAGAGGAACCATTTATTCTCTCCCTTCTTTGACTTTTCACCAGATCATCAGAAAAATAATCCCTCCTCGGCCATTCTTTTGGTTGATTCTTTTTTTTTATTTCCCAGCACATGAATGGTCATTTTAAGGTCACCGCAGTGTCACCTGACCCTTGGCCTCCGCGCTTTTGGTTGCTTGTAACATGGGTGATGCAGGGTGTGATGCGGTCATACACGTCCCTCAGGATGAGAGCGTCAGCTAAATACTTCAAATCTAAACGAGCTCAGTATTGGCTGTAGATTAAAAGGCAGATTCTGCACCCACCCTATTGAAAGTCCCTTTGGATGAAAGCTGCGGCTAAATGACTCAAACGTGTGCGTTTCTCGGTATATTTATTCATGGCCCGTGTTGGTAGTGCACGGATTGAAGCTTCCACTGTCGCTCTCACTGTAAGTCCCCCAGAGAGCATCAGCTGAATGGCTCAAAATGTAAATGCTTTGGCTGTAATGTTGCTGCTGCTCTCTGTGAGCCAAGTGGCCGGATGAGAGTTTGAGCTAAATGCTAAAAAACGGAAACGCCCTTTCTGCTCTAAGATTTGGAGGTTATCGCAGTTAAATTCATGAGTTCATATGGGTGGGAGGTAAGTGTATTTCTCATCACACAACGCACCATTACGCATGAATAGATGCTGTTTCCGGCATTTGCTTGGATGTGGCTCCGTGTGGCTGAATGCAGAGGGGCTGGTGTTGACAAACCCAGACCACGAACACCCCGCTGGGTGTCAGTTTCCCTCCAGGCCCGCAGTGTAGAAAGTTGGGGGGGGGGGGCTTGCTGCTCGGGTGTCAGCCCTCCTTCTCGGATTTTCCTGCCACAGAAGGTGAACTTTCACCCCGACCTCCAAAAAGGACCTTTTATTTTCGCTCTGTAGCCGTTGACCATTTTTTTTTTAACCTCCAGCTACTCGCCATCCATACACCCATGCACGCATCCCTCCGTGCTGGCTGCGCGCAGGGCGGATCGATAGGGCAGCATCTGCTCCGGGAAGCCGGCGGTCCCACACCGCGCACCGCTCTGCTGTTTCCAAACGCCAGAACTGCTCATCTCTGAAAATTAAACTGACAGACAGATATGATTAGTATGCGCTCTGCCTCCCCGCTTCTGTCTGTCTGCGTGTTTCTCTCTGAGGCTTGCGGCCTCATCATGCAGACTAGATGTATATTTATGCTCCTTATATCCACATATAGGCGCCGGCGCACATAATTACGCAAATACGAGCGTGCGCGCACTTCAGCAAAAGCGTGCACACGCGCGTTCTCGCACGGAAAATGATCATGAAGTCACACACACACACACACACCCTCTCACAAATTAGACCCACATTAAAGCGCGCAGCGGCCTGCTGCGCACTGAATGCACACAGAATTACATTCAGTGCACACTTTTGCACTTTTACGCGCTCCCAGCAGGCCGGGCCTGCAGTGTGTCCGGGCGGCGCAGCGGCAGCAGCAGCAGCAGCAGCGGCAGCAGCAGGTCGAGGGTCTTCTGCAGGAAAGGGTCGCATTGATCTTGTTGGGGGACTTTCCAGGCTCAAGTGTTGGCGGAGCGAGCGAATGGAGCCGCGAGCTGAGTGCTGATTAAGAGATTGGCTAAACACGAGCGTCACTTGACAGGGTTTACTGCTGAAAGGCTCAACAAGAGGAGTCACAACAAATACACTGCCACATAAATTAAACGCATAATTAAATATTTTTTTAAAAATTCTTGGAAAATCTTGATTAAAAAAAAAAAAACAATAATGTAGGATGTGGCCTGACTGCGAGCTGCAGAGTATAAACTGATTTTTTTTTTTTTAAGTCAAGTAAGGAGGTTTTCAGAGTTGCATATTCATCCTTAATTCATTTTTAAACATCTCGGGTTCTTGTAATTTATTGTCTTGCACTGTTAATAGTAATTTAGAGGGGAGGGGGGGGTGCATAAATATTAAATTCAGTCGATAATAAAAAAAACACAACAACAGAAGAAAAAACTGAAATGTGTTTTTCAGCAATGGCCGACCCCATCACCATGTTACAGCTCATTTGTCACAGAGACAAAAGCAGCAGCAACGTCACTTCTTACATACAAAAGGAAGTCGGAGACATTAGCTGAAGCTCGTGAAAACGCATTGATCAGTTACAATGAAGCGCCGAGCGCAGCAGAACGACCAGGATGTGCGCACATAACTCATAAGTTGTGCATACAATCAGCTGAAGAAGGCTTAACCTGTGGGGTTATGAGAAAGGGAGCATCTCCTCCCCCGCCCCGTCACCCCCTTCCTCCTCCTCCTCCTCCTCCTCCCCCCCCCCGGAGAGAAAGGGTTAATTGGAGTAGGAATTTCATCGCACATCTGTCAGATTTTTAAGGCCGTGACGCACTGAAAGCAGAGAGTCAATGTGAGCAAGGGGGAGGAGGAGGAGGAGGAGGAGAAGGAGAAAGAGTTGGTGGTGAGATCGATGAAGTGGCAGGCAGAGGGAGGAGGAAAATCTCACGAGATAATGAAAGAAAAAGAGGAGAGCTGCTAGTGTGGAGCGAAAAAGAGGCTAGACCGGGAGATTTTTTTTTCGAGTGGAAAACAAAGAGCGAGAAACGGTAACGGCGCGGGCGAGAGAAATCCGTTTTTTTTAGCCGCAGATGGTTTTTGCACTCTGGTTTTTGGTGAATGTAGCACCCTGGGGCGCAGCGGACCAATTGTGTGAATCTGCAGGGCTACTCGGCGACACAATCGGAGAGATGCACAGGACGGACAACAGCCGCGGACGCGCTCTCAGAAGTGGATAATAAAGGTAGGATTTTGGCGCACAACAAACCTCCGCACGGCGACATTTTGGTCTCCGAATCGCCACCACCTCTGTTAGTTAACGCATGCTGCAGATCGCATGTGATGTAAATATGCAAACGCACCGTAATGTTCAGCGCCTCGCATGCGCGCTCATAACTTTGCATGGGAAGGAAAAATCGCAGATTACAAAACGAGATTTGGTTCCAGCGATCAAAACTGAGATACTGGTGCTTTTAATGCGTTTTGTGGGATGTGTAAGGTAAAAAAAAAATACTCTGATGCTTATTTTATGTTATTTTTTTTAATGTTCAGGATGTACGACTGTGAGTTACTGTTGAAAAGTGAGGAGACAAACGTTTGTCGGCTGTTTTGTTCCTCTGTGACGGTCAAAGTTTAAACGCAGTGGCGTAACAGCGCCTGTCTTGTCTCACGCAGGCACAAAAGCGAGGCTTCTGCCGAGGAACACAGCTGAGCACTGAAGACACCAGAGCTGAGTGCTGATGCACAAGTGTGAATAAAATCACAGTCGAGGCTGCTCATGCTGTTGCAAACCCGTTTTCTGGGACTTTGAGGGAGTTTGAAGACAGTACTTAATGTTATCAGATAATTAATTAGACACCCCATAAGCCCGGAAATCAATTAATTCACAAATCAATAAATCCATAGTCTGGTGTAACAAGAGACCTTCCAGACTGTTAGCCCGACTGTTGAACAACAATAACAAGAGGAGAACAACAACACACAGGGGCGAGAAATACTAATTTATCGGCTGAAATTGAAGATGGATGGGAGTCTAGAGGAGATGTCGCTCCACAGCCACTCTGATCTGGCTCACAGTCAGGACGGCAGGACCATGCTACACCCGCGGGACCTTTCTGCCGCCTTCCCCAGGCCCTCCCTTGGGGGCCCCTCCATGTCCCTGGAGCCAGAGCCACGTCCACCGGGCTTCGACCACTCCATGTCGGCACTGGGTTACAGCGGGGACTCCCCGTCCAGCTCCGGCAGCACCTACACCACCCTGACCCCCCTGCAGCCCTTTGACGACAAGTTCCACCACCATCACCACCACCACCCCTGCCTCCCTGTCAGCAACGTCATTGGCAGCTTCACCCTCATGCGTGAGGACCGAGCACACCTCAGCACCAACTTCTACAACCCTTATGGCAAGGATCTGACCATGTCCCAAAGCCTGTCGCCCCCCTCCACGGGTGCAGGCCTGGGTTCCTCCATGCATGGCTACGGCACGTTAGGCAACAGCCCAAATGGCAATGGCGGCCAGATGCTCCACGGTGGCTACGACGTCCATGGGGGAAGCCTCTTCTGCCGGACAACGGATTTCGGCCGTGAAATGTCGCCACCAGGCCTAGGAGGAGGGGATGTGTCAGTGGGGCATCAGCTCAACAAAATGGAGCCTCACCAGCATGCCCCCAGCCACCACCCTCACATCTACAGCCAGCACTACCAGCCCCACCATCACCCAAGCCAGCAGGCCTCCAAGATGGGCGAGCACCTCCATTCCTCTTCATCGGCTTCGTCCTCGCCCAGCGAGGGCAAGCTGCCGGGCGGCGGAGGTGGCGCCTCGGAGGAGATCAACACCAGAGATGTTGCCCAGAGGATCATCACCGAGCTGAAGAGGTACAGCATCCCCCAGGCCATCTTCGCAGAGAGGGTTCTGTGTAGGTCACAGGGCACACTGTCTGACCTCCTGAGGAACCCCAAGCCCTGGGGCAAGCTCAAGTCCGGCCGAGAGACCTTTAAGAGGATGTCCCGCTGGCTCCAGGAGCCCGAGTTTCAAAGAATGGCCTCGCTTCGGCTGGAGGGTAAGATCTGGCTTTGCTCTCTATCTGCCTCACACACACACACACACTTGCCCTTATACAGAAACCACAACAACAAACAGACACACTCTCTGTTTTCCCCAAACACCTTCTTTCTCCATGTCTTCCAAAAAAATTCTCCTCTCCAGCAATCAGTATGCAGCTCAGGTTTGGACATGAGGAAAAGTAAAGCATCATGTTTCCCTCCTTCACAGCACTGTGAATGTACCACTGCTTCGTCTTTTGTCTCAGCAGCCTGGATAATAAGAACTTAGCTGCACATTGAGGATAGTTTGGACAAGAAAGGGCCATATGTGCCGTTCCTTTGTTTACTTGCTCCCAAACAGCTCCTATTGATTGGTACAGTAGCAACAATAAAAAAGCCACAGACATTTGCCCTCCTCTTAAATGAACCATGAAGATCAACGTGAGCAGCGCTTGGCAATTTAATCGCTTTTGAGTCCACAAAATAATTTGCGCAGATATGCCACTCTGGAGCGATTGATTAAATCTAGCAGTGATTTATATCTGCTCAGCGCGCGGCTGAAGTTGACTTGGCAAGGTAGCTGATGCAAATTAGAGTTGAGCTTTTGCCAGACGTCTTTTATCAACGTCGTCACTGAGGCGATTACTTGGAGGCTAAATTCAAAGAAGCAGCAGCTGCATGTTAGTGAGATTCTTCATATCTGTTAAATAAGAGGTTTTTTGCCGAACTGCAGGTGTGTGTAGCTGAACGGATTGGTCGACTGACAGAAAAGTAATTGACATTATTTTTTAATCAATTAAAAATTCGCTCATGAAGCGAAAAGCTAAGCTTTTTTAGCAGGTTGTTGCCTTTTTTTTCCATTTCCTATAATTATACATTCATTCCAGTTTGGGGTTTTAGACTGTCTGACAAAACAATCAATTTAAAGATGATTTTTTTTTATTATTATTTTTTTTACAGTTTTCTTATAATTTTATAAACTTGACATACATGATTATTTGTAGAATAATAAAGAGATTCATCGATAGTCCAAAAAATTATTCATTCTAGGCCTGGTAGTATTTATACAGATTTCACAGGGTAAAGATTTTTTTGAAAGGCACATTGTAATCTGCTGCTTGACATTTAATATTCTTTGGGGATGTGGATGGAAGACACGACAGCACGCTGTACAGTGCCGTGTTACAGTGTTGTCCCTCCACAGGGACCGAAGGCCCATCTGATACACGGAGCACAGAAAGAGATCCAAGTGAACACAGTAATATGAGACGAGCATTGACGAGTATGTGTGTGTGTCTGTGTGTGTGTGTGTGTGTGTGTGTCTGCTCACTGCGGGGGTCTGAGAGCGGTGCGTGTGTGCGAGCCTGCCCAGTTGATCACTGCTTTTCGCTCTCTGTCAGCACCTCGACTGATTAAGCCCAACAACACAATAGGGTTCATAGGTAATGATTGTGCACTCTTGCAATCCCTTCACAATTATTGATCTTTGATTGTTCGGCTCTCAGAGCACATGTGTACATCCTCCATTCAGCAAAATGCTACAGCAATCACACCCAAAGCTCTTATCTGAGGATGAGTTATCTCGGGGTTTGTTCTCTAATTTGACAAATGTTTTTGGTGATGAATCCAATCCTGCGACGTGTGAACACTTTGTATGCAAATCGCCTCTTCCTGTCACACGGACGCCTAATCCAACCCTCGTGATGAGGCAGCCCTTTTTTTGTTTGAGCAGATTTCATCAATCATCAATCATTCCGTCTTTATTTCTAGCATCCTTGTTTCTTCATCTTTACAAACGCAAACATTATTTTAATGAGTCAGTCCTTCAAGTCAGAGCAGCCGATCAATCGCACTCATAAAAAATTAAAGGCCGAACACAGAGAGGAGTGCTAATGTTGGACAATGCTGCTCTCGCTCTGCTCCCACACGCTCTGATATTGCATATTTAGTTCTTGGCAAAGCCACAATTTGGACAGCTCGGCACTTTTCTACATAACCCACTTCCTGAAGGGGGTTGTTGTCCCTCCCCCCCTCCCGGCCAACCCCCTTTTGTTTAATTACAAGCCTCTATTGATTTCCATGGGAAAGAGCAGCACGCCTTGCCCACACACACCTCGGCCGCATCGGCAAATCGAGACTGGAATTAGAATGCACAGTGCCCCGTGCTCCCCAGACTGAAGATAGCTCAAGTGCTCTCTGCTTCACGCCTCAAGTTTTAAGATGATCCTCTTAAATGCAGCACTCGCTTAAATACATAGAAGGCCCTTCAGTGTCAGCCAGCAGCACTGTTATTTTCATAACTCTGTCTCTTATACGTGGTGGGCTGCAGAGCTCTCTGAGGGTCTGGAGGAACAGTAATTATAGAACGTACTTGCTGCCATTTTGTCTTTTCAAATAATTGTCTTTCTGCAAAGACATTTTGCTAAACACGGAGGAGGTGATCCCTGGGATTTATCCGCAGTAGCTTGTGTTTTTGTGTGTGTGTGTGTGTGTATATATGTGTGTGTGTGTGTGTGTTTACTCTATGGATTACTGCACTGTATATGAGATGCATCTCCAGCTCAACCTCAGGCTGTGGAGGAGGCAGTAAGGATTTAGTCAGAGAAGAAGAAGGCAGGATAAAGACCACACAGCCATGCTCCGACACTTAAAGTCGAGGAGGGGGGGGGATCAGAGACTATAACTTTAAAGATGATGGCCGAAGCCCTTGACTAAAGGTCTAAATGAATAAGAAAGGTCAATGCGGTTTACGTGTCGGCTCCAGTGCCTGCACCACCCCCACAGTAATGAAAGCCACAAAGCCTCGTCCACCTCTCGTTGCGTACAGTTCACATTCTACCAGCGAGGCTCAAAGGTCAAAGCTGATTCCATTTGCATATCAGGAATTGCAAACAGGCCGACGTGGCCTGAGCTGTGCAACACCTAACAAACAGGACTGTTGTTTTTTTGTTTTGCTTTTTTTTTTTTTTGTTTTTTTTTTTTTTATCTAGCTCTCGCAGCTCCCCCTACTCCGGCGCTGAAGGGGTTAACCAGCCTCTGTGGGTCGAGGAGTCTGAGCTGCACAGATTTAATCAATAATTTCTATCAGCCCCTGGCCCAAGAAATCAGCAGGGGGTGGGCTGAGGGGCCGGGGGGTGGGAGGGTGGGGGTGCGTTCTGGCTGGGAGGGGGGGTGTAGGTTGAGACGCCGGGGGGTAGGGAAAGGGCTTTCGATCACGTTTCAGCAACACGAGACAGGGGCATACATCATGATTAGAGGCTGTTCCCACGATCATAAGAAGCCTATAGGGGAATATTTATGTCTGCAGGAGTAGCCCCAGCGTCGGGGATTTATAGCATGGTAATTGTGAGCCTTTTACACATGATTACAGCATAAGGAAGCATTTACTTAATGGTCGGCGTTATGATCGTCAGTAAGGGAGAGAGCTGTGGATGGGATGGAGGCGATGAGAAGGAGGAGGAGGAGGAGGAAGAGGAGGAGGAGCGGAGCGGCAGGACACCCTGACTCCTCCAACAAGCCATAAATCCACACTACAAGCAAGCTCGCCAGCGCTATCATGTCATTCCTTTCATTACTACATGAGCTGAGAGTGCACCACTGTATATACCTCTATAGCTGCAGCCCACCACCCAACCCCCAGCCCAGAAATATTGATGGCGGGGATGGTGTAACACCCGTGAAAAATGTAGCATTTTGAAAGAAAAAAAAAAAATTTCACTTGTAATATTGACATGCTGCTGACATCTTGGCCTGTTCAGATTTTAATGAGACGTGGTTCAATAACTCTCAGAAATGCAAACGAGCTCTGGATGCCTAAAAGCTAACAGGCACCTGTAATCTCAAGTTGACAAGAGTGCATCCCAGAGTCAAAACATTTCCTCCCAGTAATGATTTCAGTGGAGAGCGCACGAGGGGAAATCAGGGCGAGGTTTAATCACAGCCAGTTGAATACTTAACTTTGAGAATCTCAGCTGGATGTCAGAGCAATCAGAGTCTGACGGCGCTCGAATACACGGCTCCCCACCCGGCTCCCCACCCGGCTCTGATGGTGCTGTTGTGATGGCAGTCGTGTGGAAAAGACGGCAGTAAGGTCACACTTATTTCTCAAGCGCTTTGCTAATGAGAGAAATTTGCCGCTGTGAGTTCGAGGAGTGAAGAGTCGGTCATACAGTAAACATCAGCTGCAGCCTTCGCCGTGCGAAATGCTCCTCAACGGGAAGATGTAAGCCAATCAATTGAACTTGTCAGCGCTGTTTTGAGAGCATAAGGCAGCATCTGTGGTTTTTATGATGTACGTTTGTGGCATGTGAGTTCGATTGTGTCTCTGTGTGTGCTGAGACTGTGTGTTTGTTCTGAGATTTCAAGGTTATTCCTACCTGATATCTCCATCTAATCAAGTCATTTTTATTAATAACTGAGATACATAAATCCTGTTTGCCTAAAAACAAGCAAAGAAATCTTCCAGAGCAACGAGAATATTTTAACTACTGTTTCCTCTAGAAAGCAGCTTGTAATAAAGAGTTGTTTTTCCTGCTGCTTTCTGTCTCAGTTCATAATACAGACATTAATTTCTAGAAAATTTCTTGAATGAAGTTCATTTGAGATTGAAATAATCTTACTGTTGGGTAGGCTATATTTCTTCACATTATATAAGAAAATATAATTTGGGGTTCCTTTTTTAAACACAGAAATGACTTATTCACATGAAGACTGTTTTTACACTAAAGGCTTGTTTGTTTTAATCTTAAAATTGTCTAAAGATTGAATTTCACCCAATAAAGTGAAAATGTATTCTTTTGAATTAAAGCTTCTAAAACAGCATGGCAGATATCATGCAGCCCACATTATACATCCTGATTCGACAATACAGTCCCTCAATCCCCCATAAATGAATTGTTAATAATGGGAAAAAATGTATCATAATTTGGCATAAAAAAGATAAAGAAAATACAGTTTTGTTTACAGCATCCAGACCCAAAGGCCGGCATTCACAGTCCAGCCTCAGCACCATCCAGTGGTCCTCTCCTAGTGTGTGTGTGTGCGCGCGTGTGTATTTATTTGTGCGTTAGTGTGCATGCCCTGCCCACCAGTGCTTACACTTAGAAATGCATTTGATACCATCAGCAAAACAGTCGCTCAGCCGCACAGTGCTGATTGAAACCTCTTAAAAGTGTGCATTTAGGTAATTGCACGGCTCCCCCAAATATGTTTCAGTCCACTTAAGGCTTCTAAACACCCTGGGCAATGCCGACTCTGCTTGTTTCACTCACCCCTGACGTAACCCGCCTTTAATAGAAAATAAATTAGTTCCCCCTAAAGTGATTATTACTCACTCACTGCCGCCACATGTAAATGACTTTTATGAGAAACTAATGATGTTGAAGTGTCCACTAAGGGAAAGGGATGAGAGAAAGTGGAAGGAGATGGACAGAGGAGGGGAGAAAGAGGGGGGGAGGAAGGGGATGGGAAGTTGGCTCGGTACACAAAGGCAGAGGTTGGTGTTGTGTTTCCTGTAAATACAGAATTACATCGTGTTAGAGGTGAAAAGGTTTAGCGATGGATATGCAGAGGAACATGCAGCCTGAATTCAAAATGCTTGTCTGATTCTCAAAATGGATCTGAGCTCAGCCCACACACATCAGGCTATTTTTCCTCCTCACTGAACACAACTGGCTTTTTTCCTCTTGTTTTTCCAGCATATATATATATACTATTTTTTTGAATTTCAGACTTTGCGTGAGGAAATATTGATTATTTAATTGGGCTGGGTGCCGCAGTTACAGTGGTGCTTAACCCAGACCCTGAGTTTTTATTTGGCAGTTGTTTTAAGCAAGACCGACTTTTTAAAAAAAATAAGTAGTGACTCCATCACCTCCATCACGGCCAACTTTGACACGGAGCTAATTTAGCTAAAAATAACAACTTTTTTAAAAAATCCTCTGTGCACTACAGTATGAAAAACTGATACAATTATACGGCGCATTGTGTAGGTCAGTGTCTGACTCAAATTTTACATTTATTTTAAATGCAGATGCAAGATGTCACATCTAATTCATAGCTTTGTGTAGCTAATACGTCTGCAGTCTGTAGGTGAATGATTGAACTCACTGTAACGGTCTCTCATGCCTCTGCATGCACTGCAGTAACTGTAAAACAGACATGGACGAGTTCAAGTCAACATCTGTTAGGTTTTTGATTTAACGAGCTCATCTTACAATAAATGAATTGCATAGTAACAAAAGCAAAAGACGGTTATAGATTTTTGCCGAAAATGAGACAACCGGTTTATTGGTTCCTTTGTAGACTTAAGAATTTTTGCTGTGCATCTGTTTGTGTTTGGATGTGATTAAATGTGTGGAAGACAGCTTCATGTTCAGTGGATGATGAAACCTGATTTTACACTGTCTTTAAATCTGATGAATGTAATGCATACGCTGTTTTCCACCAGGGGGATGAGCATAATAAAAAATGTGGAGGAGCTTTAGCCTGAATGCAGTTATCTGTTTTATCCCAGCAGCCTACAGCAGCTCACTGGCAGTAAGATGTGATAGCTCGAACATCTTGATTCCTTTACTGCACAATGAAACAAGTTGCTGATTCATCTCTTTCAACTAATCAAAGTTGCTTAGCTAATCTGTTTTCTTTCAGCAAATCCACTTTCTCTCAGCTTAATCCATTTGTCCTAGTTAGCCAGCCAGTCTGTTAGCTAACCTGTTTCCCCTTTTACTTTTTTAATTTATCTTTCATCCATTTGCCTGCAGCCTGCAAGCGGAAGGAGCAGGAGCAGAGCAAGCTGGAGCGCAACCAGGGCCCGAAGCGCACTCGGCTGGTGTTCACGGACCTGCAGCGACGCACGCTCCTGGCCATCTTCAGGGAGAACCACCGCCCGACCAAAGAGCTGCAGGTCACCATCTCCCAGCAGCTGGGCCTGGAGCTCTCCACTGTCAGCAACTTCTTCATGAATGCCCGCCGACGCAACCTCAACAAGTGGGCAGACGAGGGCCGTCCCTCCTCTACGGGCTCCTCAGGCTCCAGTGTTTCCTCCTCCGCAGTGTCCTGCAGCACGGCATGATGACGGACCGCCAAGGAGGTGTGGAGGGGAGGGCACTGAGGGAGCAAGGGGGCACATAGACTGGTCTAGGCAGAGATCAGCCGTAATAAATGTCCTCCTCGTTATCAGAAGGAGTGACGGAGCCAGCTATTATAGATGATATTATGAAGATGAAGCATTTTCCCAAACCAAAGTTGATTGCTCCCTTGAAATGGAAGGGGGTGATAACCCAGAGTGATATGATCGCAGGATGCGAGGTTCTGCTTGTATAGTCAAGGGTGCAAAGATGATTTGACTCAAAGAAGAGTAACACCCTTACATAGACACCATCTCATCGCATTATTTTGATTATCTAGATTAGAGATAATGAGGGTATTACAAATCAGGAGAAAGCATATTTTGGTGTACCTTCAAATCTATTGTCATCTCTCCAAACGTGAAGAATCAAGAGGTGCCATTTGCTCACATCTGGAGAGCTCCATTGTGTAACTCCTTAATCAAAAGTGTTCATTATCCAAAGATGTTATTCCCTTCCCAGTGTTCTTATGGTCCTGTTTTTCCTCAAGAATCAAGGTGAAGAAGGAGGAAAAGGCATTTTTTCACTCCCCATTTTTTTTTTCTGAAGAACCTAATTCCCCTTTCTTAGCATGTGTTTCCATGGTGATAGTTCCCAGGACTGTACGGCGCTG